>JACN01119691.1:0-16467 GCA_000787155.1 Scartelaos histophorus | reverse complement strand
CAGAACATACAGATTGCCAGTCCGCCCTGCCATAACCTCTAGCTTTGTGTGCTTCATTTGAGTGACATCACACTAGTCCACTTCTATCATGTGGAACGTTGATGGATCTATAGGATTCATTGAAAACTCACACACTGGCTCTCACACATTTGAGCATGTTACCCCTATAATCAAGTCCATGCACTGCATCACTGTAAAATGTCATATTGACTTTAACATTTTGTTAATTTCTTTTAAATCTCTCAGTGGACTGGTGGACTGGTACCACAGTATTTGTCTGAAGTCCTCACTCCTTATTTGCCCCTTTGTGCTCTGGGAAAGGAGTCCTGCTGGTTCTTTCTAGGCCAGGACTCAACTAGTCACTAAAGGGAATCTTCTCTGTACATGCCCCCTCTCCCTGTACATTCCATCTATCCACCCCGAGATACTTGAACTCCTCCACTTAAGGCAGGGACTCTCCACCTATCCGGAGAGGGCAAACCACCCTTTTTCGGTCGAGAACCATGGCCTCAGATTTGGAAGAGCTGATCTTCATCCCAACCGCTTCACACTCGGCTGCAAACCGCCCCAGTGCACACTGCAGGTCTTGGTTCGATGAAGCCAACAGGACAACATCATTCGCAAATAGCAGAGACGAGATCCTGTGGTCCCCAAACCGGACCCCCTCCGGCCCCTGACTGTGTCTAGAAATCCTGTCCATAAACACTATGAACAGAAAGTGACTAAGGGCAGCCCTTGTGGAGGCCAACATGCACCGGGAACAGGTCTGACTTACTGCCGGCAATGCGAACACAGCTCCTGCTCCGGTCGTACGGAGACCGGACAGCCCTTGGCAAAGGACCACGGATCCTGTACATTATACAGATTAAATTCCTTTATATTTTTAGGAAACAATTAGAATCATTCAGAAAGGCATTTGTCATTGAGTATGTAGTTTCTGTATTTTCTTGATTACTGTGTTCTATTCTGATTGTATGTGAAGCACTTTGGAACTTGTTCAGAAAGGTGCTATATAGAAATAAATATTATTGCTATAAGGTAAGGTTGATCTGTTGGAAAATAATCAAGAAAAATGAGACAAGGGAAGCATTTAATTGTTTTGCAGTTGTGTGAAAGGGAAGTTCCGTCCTCTTTCACAAGATATCATTTTTTTTCTAATATTTCAGTATTGTGTATTGTTTACATTTTGGGGAAGCTTTTGTTTACTGTTGGGTGCTGTCAGCTGAGAGGGAGATCGTTAGTGCTCACACCAGTCAGCTGTGGGGCTGCAGCACTGGGAATCAGTTGTGGGGAGGGAGCGGGAGATCGTTAGTGCTCACACCAGTCAGCTGTGGGGCTGCAGCACTGGGAATCAGTTGTGGGGGGAGGGAGTGGGAGTTTTGGGCTTTATTTTTGGGTTCTAGTTAATTCCATTGTTTTTTAGATTTAATTTATTGTATTTAGGTTGATTTCCTTTACTTTGATTGTGTTGTAATATTCTGTTTTCTTTTCATTATAGGGGATTGTGAACCCCCAGTCAGTGTTCCCCCTCCCTGTAGAGGGTAGGGCCATCCAGGTTAAGTCCAGGTGTGCAGTTTGTGAGAGACAGGCAGTTCTGCAGTGAGGCTGCACATGTTAAGTTTGATTTAGTTTCCTCTGTTATTTTTGTTAAGTCCTAGGCATCTTTAATCTTCTGTTGGAAATTTGTTTATCATTTTTCTCTTTTTTGCAAATAAATTATTTTTCTTTTGAGCACTATTTTTGGCCTGCGGTGTCCTGCTTTGAACACCAGTGACCCACACTACAAGTTGGTTCTAATCACTTTTTAAAAGTTTAGCCTCCACTGTGTTCACTACTGTCACCAGTGTTTAACTCATGTACCACTCTGTTGCTAAGATTAAACATGTTATGTAGCAATGGACCAGATTACAGAGAGAACAACACAGAATACAGTTGCGTCCAGAACGTAGAGCATAAATGAGCCTTAACTCCTCCCCTCAAAACGGTGTTTAGACCAGTCCAAAACTTTAGTTCCAGAGCTGTTGTAGCTGACAAAACAATTAGAGACAATCCACCTTTATTCCTAAAACTTTGTCTAGATCACTTTGTTTAACCTGTTTTACAAAAGATTTTCAATATATGCAACAAGTATAACAAACTGTAGTTGAGATGCTTATGCTTTAAAATGTCTTTGTAATTTCACTATGTTGAGTCAATCTTCTATGGTCACATTTACCTGAGAGTCTTCAGTCGACAGTCTGGACTCTGCAGAAACCCACACAGATGCTCCAGTCCTGTGTCCTGTATGTCTCTGTTTTCACTTAGGTCCAATTCTCTCAGATGTGAGAAGTGGTTAGACTTCAGAGCAGAGGCCAGAGACAAACTGCATGACTTCACTCTGAAATAAAATATAGAGGTTTATCCACTAACCTAAAGAGAGTTTTAGGTGTATTTCTGTCCCTGTAGCCTAGATGTCTGTAGTCAGGAACACTTATGAATGTACGGTTCTGTCTGACCTCCATCACCCTCCCCCTCCTGGACCATGTGTGTCCTGCCCCCTCTGCTTTTTTCCCTATACACAAACCTCTGGGCAAAAAGAAATCTTAATAATGAATAACGGTGATAAAAATGTTTATGTTCTCAATTATACCTGTGCTTTATAAGTGTAATTTCAGTGTAAATTTCAGTGTAATTTGTTTAAATGAGTCTTTCTGCTATGTTCACGATCACCTGAGAGTCTCCAGTCGACAGTCTGGACTCTGCAGAAATCCACACAGATGCTCCAGTCCTGAGTCCTTTATATCTCTGTTTGCACTGAGATCCAGTTCTCTCAGATGTGAGGGGTTCGACTTCAGAGCAGAGGCCAGAGAGGAACAGCTACTCTGACAAACTGCACTCTCCCAGTCTATAAAAACAGAAGAAATGCCCAAATACTTTTAGGTTGTTTTCTAAAGGAACCAGGTCTTAAATCAAACTGACTGAGGGTCCATCCAAGACTTAAAGAGGTGCAAAGACAATACATTTTCATTAAGTATCAGTATTTTATACATCTCAAGAAAAGGGGCAATGCACAAGATCCAAATAAATTTTGGCACAGATTTGTCTTGAAAATTATTATTTAAAAATGTATTAATTATATATGTTCACACAAAGGTTTATACAGGGTTCCTTTGTAGAGCTATGTGATGCTTGTGTTATTTTACAGCCATTCCCAAGTTTGTAGTGCTGTGGCCCGTCTAAAGATGCAAAGATCATGCAGGGCCCCCTTAAATCTCATTTAAATTACATTTAATATGATATACAATGTTAAAACTATACATATATATTAGGTTTGATAGTAATAACATATTACATTTAAACAAATATCTTTTCAAACTCCATTTTCTTCCCTGCTTTGCCACTGAGGCCTCCCATCGGGCACCAGACCCCACTTTGATATCTACTGGATTAGTAAAACTAATCAAGAGTTACACTTTTCAAATTTGATTATTCACATTATATGCTAATTTTTATTACACAATTCCAAATCAATTTCTTTGTTGTTAATTTTTTAATTTGTGGATTTGGAGTTGAAACTGGTCCAGATCCTTCTCAAAATGGTTGATTTGACTTGCAGATTTGAGTTGCAGGGTTGCATTAATGTTTCACATGCCCATGAGACAGAAGCTGGGCAAACAGAAATCTTAATCTCTTAATCTTCTTGCTACTCTATATTTTATGTTGTATATCAAAGTCAATTTTTAACATAATTTACTGCAAGCCTTTATTTCTAGTTTTATCATATATTATTTATTATATTACATGATTATTATGTGTTTAATGCCAAAGTCAGTTCCTAGTTTGTGAAACGTAATCTGATTCTTATATTGGTGATGCTGAAGTTGACTGAATAATGGTGAAAATTTTTTTAATGTTCTCAATTATACCTGTGCTTTATAACTGCAATTTCAATATGTTTAAATGAGTCATTCTGCTATGTTCACAATCACCTGAGAGTCTTCAGTCGACAGTCTGGACTCTGCAGAAATCCACACAGATGCTCCAGTCCTGAGTCCTTTATATCTCTGTTTGCACTGAGATCCAGTTCTCTCAGATGTGAGGGGTTCGACTTCAGAGCAGAGGCCAGAGAGGAACAGCTGGACTGACAAACAGTGAGGGGTTCGACTTCAGAGCAGAGGCCAGAGAGGAACAGCTGGACTCTGACAAACTGCACTCTCCCAGTCTATAAAAACAGAAGAAATGCCCAAATACTATTAGGTTGTTTTCTAAAGGAACCAGGTCTTAAACCAAACTGACTGAGGGTCCATCCAAGACTTAAAGAGGTGCAAAGACAATACATTTTCATTAAGTATCAGTATTTTATACATCTCAAGTGAAGGTACATTGCACAGGATCAAACTAGGACTATATTTTTGAAAATGTAATATTTTGCTAATCTATAACAAGGTTTCACTCCCCCCATGGTCTTGGTGTGACCCACCATGTACTGCCAAAATCCCAGTACATTTGGCAGATTTGAATATGCCATATTGTAAGTGATGAGAGCTTTAATTTTAGTTTAAACTTTTAAATATCTGAGATTGATCACAGTACAGACTAAAGCTAAAACATCAAAGAGTCACAGAGAGACATTAAACTAACCGAAGTGTTTCCAGGCAACATTCTGGACTCTGCAGGAACTCACACAGCTGCTCCATGTAGGACTCCAGTGAGTGGATGAACATTAGACCCAGTTCTCTGAGGTGTGAGGGGTTGGACTTTAAAGCTGACACCAGAGGTGTTAAACTGGACCCTGATCCCTGGTCCCATCTCAGCCTAAAAAATATGATATTTGCGTTCAATCAGTATCATGCCTTATACAGTATTGTAGCCACATCATGCACACAACATCCTGCCAACTACAGAGGCTTTTCAGACCTCCTCCTCACAGCTACCTCACAACACAATGCATTATGCATTTCAGATAAGCCAGTGAAAACCTAGGGCCTATTTAAAAAAACATTTACTACTTTAAAAGATGTTGTGTTAGCTGCATCATGGAGGAGCTCTTACAATAAAGTTGTGTGTTCTTCCAAGGAGAGGTGGAACAGCGGAACAAATGCAGCCTCTCTCCTCTTTCTTGAGTCTTTCTGGCAAGTATTTACTATATTGTATTAACAGCATGTGCCCTGTAAGTGCACATTGTACTTTTCTTAACTGAAGTTTCTCAGTTTGAAAGCCATGTTGTGCCCCCTTCTGAGAATTGGGGGGTCTATAATACAGGCATGAGTCTGACTTGGGAAAAAAAAAATCACTGAACATGTATTGTGGGACCTAACAACCAATAGGCCGGGGGAAATTTTTAGGATTTTAGGTGCTCTGTGGTGCAATCTGGGCAAAATATTAAGTCTAATTTTGGGATTACATAGAGGCTTTATAGAAGGGATTTAGGGTGACAAGATGCATTATATGGTCATATATGTATAATCAGTCATTGTTATTGTACATGATCATTAAGACCTGTGTTTTGATATTCACTACTGCATAGTTCAGCAAACTGTCCATTTAAATACATGTAGATCTGTAGATCTATTCCATAAAAGATATACTCTTAGGAGCTTATACTTACATGAGCAGTATCCTACATTGTATGTTCCACTCATTACAGAAAGAATTCCAAATCTCTAAACTTGGTGTTTAGTAAACACCAAATCGGGAATCGAACCGAATCGTGAAATTTCTGAATTGTAACACCCCTAGTGTTTACTAAATTCCCTGAATAGTGAACAAGATGAACAGTCTTGAACAGAGTCTACTCTATGAATTAATATAACTGGTATAACTAAATGTATATACATATATTTCTAACAATATTTACTCTCCGTTATGTTTGTGCACTCAAGCGGTCTGGCCTTTGTACCCTTGCTTGGCAAACACAAGCCTCGGAAGGTACGAACGTAGCCGATTCCCTCATAAGGAATATATAAGGAATATAAATGCACGTGGCTTTGATGCAAATTCCTCTTGGTCAAAACAGACTTAATTTCTTCAGCTGCTTTAGCTTGGGTCCAGGCTGTGGTTAAGGCCCATACGCACGCGGCATCGATGAATATGCACAAGAAATATTACGAGGGCTAGAATATGTCAACAAACACCATGCAGACGACCACTTCCTGGCAGTGTTACTCAGATCAGAGTGGACCCACCTGCCCTCCCACAAATTTCATTGCAGATTTGCATGAATCTCAGGAACCACCAGATTCATTAAAAAAAACGTGGAATTCCCCGAATCCGTGGAAAAAGCTCATGCTTGATAAGACTGAAACCTCATAGAATGGGAAGAGCTAGTTAAAATCTCGAGGATTTGCAAAGACTCTAGCTACACATGCTTTTCTATGTAAAATAATTTATGCTGCGTTTAACTAAGGGGGCTTTTAGTTTTTTGACCTTTCTTTAACTAGGTTAAATCAAAATAATTTTAAGAGCAACCTGTAATAACAAAAGTGGAGCGAGCTGACCTCAGAGCCTGCAGTCGACAGTTGGGGCTCTGCAGTCCAGAGGACAGGATCTTCAGCCCTGAGTCCTGGAGAGACATCAGCTCCAGCTCTTGCAGGTGGGAGGGGTCACAACTCAGAGCAGATGCCACAATCTCAGCATTAACATCTGATGGGCGACAGTCCAATCTGAAAAGAAGAAAAGAACTATCAACTGTTTGGTCTCCCTCCCACAAAAACCTTTCAAACACAAAGGCAGGGCTGATATTTCTGAAAATAGCAGACCAAGTGCAAAGATGTACACAATACTGTCCTCTTTGGAATAACCCAACCCACTTTTGAGTGACTCATAAAGCAATGAAGCACTGCAGCTTCATGCGTACTTCATCAGACTTATTGATGATGGTAAGGTTACAATAACAGAAAAACAGACTTGGACATAATTTAGATTGATTCAGTTGTGAGGATCAGTTCACAATGTGTCCTTGTATATGTAATTCTGTTGTCAATTTTGCACTGCTTTTTATAACTGCAGCTTCTAAGAGGTGGAACTTATCCAGGTATTATCAGTAACAAAGGGGAAATTCAAATCTGTGAATTGGATAAAAGTTTTTGGATCAAATCTATTTCGCAGCTCATCCAAGCTGCTTCTTCAGTTCTGGTCAGATACTGGTGGACACTGCCTTATTTCTGCCTGAAGGAGGAGCTAACTACACTGAAAGTACCCTAACCCTAAGTATTGAAACTAACACCTAACAGTTTCAGTCTGTAAGCTAGGTCTACTAAACTGCACTTAAATGGAGACTGGGCCTGAGTTATATTGGCAGAATCATTCAGGCCCCTGATGGAGGTTTCACACATCTGAGCTTGAAAAGGCTCTCACTATTGTTTTCTCTTTTTTTTTTTTTGCGATTTAGAGGCTGAAATTGTAAATTTGGGTAAGATGTCTTTCTGTTCAAAGATGGATTCCTAACAAAAATAGCCTCTTTAACTCCCCTCTCAAACTAATTCTTTTCTGTACCCCACAATCCTCAAAGGACTACACTGACTGGAAAAGACCACAATGCTTTGTTTGTGACTCTGTGTTTTGTCCTTTAAGACAGAAAAGGGTCCAAAGTGTTGGACCTGAGATTTCATGTTGTCTGAAAATCCTGTATTTTTCAGAAACAGCCATTTAAACGACAGTGTTGTTTCAGTGTAGTTAGCTCCTTCCTTTTGGCAGATCTATGGCAGTGTCCAGCAGCATCTTCGATGAGTTGTGAAACGTATTTGATCCAAAAACTTTTGTCCAGTTGACAGAAATGAATTTCTCATTGCTATAACTCCCCAGTGCTTAACCCATTTGTCCAAGCCTAAAGTAAACAGATGAGAAAACTAAATCTTACAATATCCTTCTCTCATATGTGCACAATTTCTTTGCATTGTCAATTTTATCTCATTAATTTGTTGAAGAGCAATTTATCTGATGTGTCTCATTCAAAAGTAAAAGTTATATACATTTGTCTCAACTATCTCTGTATAATTATCATGAACTCATCACAGGACATAAGACGCCACAACAGATTCATTATGTTTAAAGAAGCCATATTCTTCAAAATTAAACTAAAAACCATCTGTGAATGGACCAATTTCAATTAGTATTTTGTATTACGCCAGTGTTGCATTTATAGTTGAAGAAAAATGTATCATAACCTACGTGTGTCATAAAATATGGGATGTGATACACCAGTCTGAGGTTGGTATCAGATGTCAGAGCCAATAGTGAAAAAAGTTCTCATAAAAAAAAAAAAACCCTAATAGTTGAACTCTTATTAACACAAAACTGTTTTGTTGTTACTTGAGAGATAAATATCAGCTACATAACACATTTTGTCTAACTTTAGTTTAGTTTACAGGAAGTAAATATGGTTATCGGGCTCTGCACTGGTACCTGTTCATATCGGGTATCAGCAGATTTTTAAATCCGTAGTACTGACATTGGTATTAAGCAGAAAAAGCAAAATCAATGCAACCCTAAAAACATATATTACAACATACATGTGTTCTTTTAAACACAGGTTTGCTTACATGCCTACAGTGTTTAAAAACAAAGAAAGCACTTACACAGCCTTTCTGCAGTTTCTTACACAAGGCACCAGTCTCTCTTTGCCCTGTGGTGACACACTGTAGCTCCTCATGTCAAACTCCTCAATAACCTCCTCTGAGGACTGCAGCATGTAGGCCAAGGCTGAGCACTGGATATCTGACAGTCTGGTGGACTTTCTCTGTGCCTTCAGGAGAACCTGGATCTCCTCGTGGACATTGTATCTCATCTCCATCAAACAATGGATGAGGTTGATACTTCTGTCAGCAGAGACCTGTGCCACGTTCATTTCCTTCAAATTATTTGTAACTTTTTCTGTTGTTTCTTTGTCGACTTCCAAATGTCCCAGAAGTCCCTGCAGGACTTTCAGGTTGGACTCAAGGCAAAGCCCATGAAGGAACCGTGCAACCAGGTCCAGGTGGCCAGTTTTACTTTTAAGAGATTTTTTCATGACTTTTCTGAGAAAAATTGTGATAGTTGGAGGTTGACCGTCATTTCCCAGAATCCATTTCAAGACGTTTGACTCTATGTAGGTGTGAATCAGATAGACTGCAGCCAGAAACTCCTGGACACTCAGGTGAATGAAGCAGTAGATTGGTTTGTCGAATAGGACACAATCTCTTTTGAAGATCTCTGAGCAAACTCCAGCCTGAACCACAGCATCTGTGACGTTCAAATCCACATGCTTCAGATCTTCTTCATAAAACAGGAGGTTTCCTGCCTCTAACTGCTCAAAGGCGAGCCTGCCCAGCTTTACAAGCAGCATTCTGTCATCCACCGGCAGCTCAGTGCAAGGGCGTCCCTGCTCCCCTGAGATCTCTGGGTACTTGAGTCTCTTCCTCCAGCTCTGGCCCATCAGGAAGTGTGCGTACAGGTCAGTGAGGGTCTGAGGGAGTGCGTCCTTCTGCTCGGCGTTTATCATCTGGTCCAGGACGGTGGCTGTGATCCAGCAGAAGACTGGAATCTGGCACATGGTGTGGAGGCTGTGGGAGCCTCTAATGTGGGACAGGACAGTGTTACATGTCTGCTGGTCAGAGAACCTCCTTGTGAAGTACTGCTCTTTCTGAGCATCAGTGACAAAGCCCCGCACCTCTGTGACCCTGTGCACATAAGAAGCAGAGATCTGATTGGCTGCTGCTGGTCTGGAGGTGATCCATAAACGGGCAGCAGGAAGCAACTTCCCAGTGATGAGGTTCACTAGCAGTATGTTGACCTCTGACTTCTGTGTGACCTCAGAGATTACCTCACAGTTGAAGTCGAGGGGCAGTCGGCTCTCATCCAGACCGTCAAAGATCAACAGGACTTTACAATGGAGCAGAGTGTGAACCGAGAGAGTGCTCAGGGAGGGGTGGAACACCTGTATGAGCTCCAGCAAACTGAAGAGCCCCTCTCTAGCCAGGTTAAGCTCTCTGAAGGACAACAGCACCACCAGGTCTAGATCCTGGTTCTCTGAGCCCTGGGCCCAGTCCAGACAAAACTTCAGGACTGAGAAGGTCTTCCCCACTCCAGCCACTCCAATGGTCAGCACCAGCCTGAGGGCCTTCTGCTCTTCAGTGAAGGCCTTAAAGATGTCACTGCACCTGATCACAGAGTCTTGCCCTGCGTTCTCCCCTGTGATTGTCTCCAGCCAGATGACCTCGTGTTGGGCCTTGGTCTCAGGCCTTTGGCTCTCTGTGATGTACAGCTCTGTGTAGATGCTGTTTAAAGGGGTCTGAGGAGCTGCTTTGTCCATTCCCTCAGTCACACTCTCACATCTCTTCTGCAGAATCTTCTTATGTTCATCTAGAAAGAGAGCTCAAGCATTATACACTTGTCATCTGTCAATGAATAACTAGTCACTTACCCAAACAGCTGGATTCAAGGACCACCTCTGAATCTTCATTGTACCGTCTCTTCTTCCTGCAGTTGTAACACAGAAAAAGACATAGCAACTTTTCAGCTTTACAAGAACCTGTGACACACCCAAGCTAATACAAAAGCTACTGACTGTATTTGACTTGTAAGTAACATAACTGAACACATTCAAGAAGCCTTACGTAGTTTCTGAGGGAGGAGGTTCACAACTTAAGTCGGGGGGATTCATCTTGGATCCATCTCTCTTCAGTGACAAATGTCTGGGATCTGGAGAGCCTGCTCTAATCAAGTAACAGAAAATTCACAAACAACAGCAAAAAAACAACAAAAAAACCCAACAGCTCTGAAGGACAACAGCACCACCAGGTCTAGATCCTGGTTCTCTGAGCCCTGGGCCCAGTCCAGACAAAACTTCAGGACTGAGAAGGTCTTCCCCACTCCAGCCACTCCAATGGTCAGCACCAGCCTGAGGGCCTTCTGCTCTTCAGTGAAGGCCTTAAAGATGTCACTGCACCTGATCACAGAGTCTTGCCCTGCGTTCTCCCCTGTGATTGTCTCCAGCCAGATGACCTCGTGTTGGGCCTTGGTCTCAGGCCTTTGGCTCTCTGTGATGTACAGCTCTGTGTAGATGCTGTTTAAAGGGGTCTGAGGAGCTGCTTTGTCCATTCCCTCAGTCACACTCTCACATCTCTTCTGCAGAATCTTCTTATGTTCATCTAGAAAGAGAGCTCAAGCATTATACACTTGTCATCTGTCAATGAATAACTAGTCACTTACCCAAACAGCTGGATTCAAGGACCACCTCTGAATCTTCATTGTACCGTCTCTTCTTCCTGCAGTTGTAACACAGAAAAAGACATAGCAACTTTTCAGCTTTACAAGAACCTGTGACACACCCAAGCTAATACAAAAGCTACTGACTGTATTTGACTTGTAAGTAACATAACTGAACACATTCAAGAAGCCTTACGTAGTTTCTGAGGGAGGAGGTTCACAACTTAAGTCGGGGGGATTCATCTTGGATCCATCTCTCTTCAGTGACAAATGTCTGGGATCTGGAGAGCCTGCTCTAATCAAGTAACAGAAAATTCACAAACAACAGCAAAAAAACAACAAAAAAACCCAACAGCTTTATGAAGTCCAAAACATACAAACAGACAGTGTTCAGAGGAGGTTCAGCTCTAAACTCTGGAGGCCTTTCCATGGACCAGTCACTCTTCACTGATAAACAGCTGGGGACTGGAGACACTGTTCTAATAAAATAAGATACAGAAAATTCAACAACAGCAACGTGTAATGTTAAGTGATGACTTTTAGAAGAAGTCTCAAACACACAAATGTTTTGGAAGAGGTTCAGCTCTAAACTCTGGAGGCCTTTCCATGGACCAGTCGCTCTTTACTGATGAACAGCTGGGGACTGGAGGCTCTGCAGTCTGTCTGAGGAAAACAAGACAACACATAAACAACAGATATACAACATCCAAGATACCATACAGTCTCTGATTTAAGTTAATTTTACTTTTGGGTCACATGCACCTCATCATTCACCACAAACGCCATGAGCCACATGAGATTCCCTCAGCTGACTAAATAACTTATTTCCTTGACAAGTTCCAAGCAGACAGAGCTGAGTGAATACACACTTCCTGGTGCTGTATGCAGTGGACATGAATACAAATGAAAGAAACAGATAAACTAGAGATGCAGTTATTTAAAGGGAGGTATGATGAGGAGAGTTTTCAGGGGTTTGTGGAAGATAGTGAGGGTAGATGAGCCTCTGATGTGTTTGAGCTGGGAGTTCCATGTGGTTAGGCAGTGTGTTTAGTCCTGGTGAGTTGAGACAGGAGGGTGGGGTTGGCTGATCAGAGGGCACAGGTAGGGGTATTAGTGGTAGTGGAGGAGCACAGAGAGTTAGGTGGGAGTTAGGTGGGCGTTATGAAGTCCAAAACATACAAACAGACAGTGTTCAGAGGAGGTTCAGCTCTAAACTCTGGAGGCCTTTCCATGGACCAGTCACTCTTCACTGATAAACAGCTGGGGACTGGAGACACTGTTCTAATAAAATAAGATACAGAAAATTCAACAACAGCAACGTGTAATGTTAAGTGATGACTTTTAGAAGAAGTCTCAAACACACAAATGTTTTGGAAGAGGTTCAGCTCTAAACTCTGGAGGCCTTTCCATGGACCAGTCGCTCTTTACTGATGAACAGCTGGGGACTGGAGGCTCTGCAGTCTGTCTGAGGAAAACAAGACAACACATAAACAACATATACACAGAAACACAGCGTTGGGAAGTAACTGAATACATGTACAGAGAATACATAATCTGAAAACAAATTTTGAATAACTGTATTCCAGAACAGTATTCCTGTATTCCTATTCCCAGTGCATGTTGGACCAGGATTTGATCTCTGCTTTTGCAGATGATGTTGTCTTGAAGACTTTATAGAGCCAGGACCTGTAACAGGCACTGGGGTGGTTTGCAGGAGGTCTTATTTTGGAAGGGCTTGGGGTTGGAGTCAATTCCCTTCAAGAAATGGACTATTATGATGGAATCTGTTTTGTTTATGAGTTAGTGAAGATAAATGGACAGTGATAACTGCCCTGTTTGATCAAGCTTGACTTAACTGTAATAAATTAGAAATCTTTTTTTCTAATCATTTTATCTTTCATCAAAATTTAGCAAACCTGTGTGTGCCTATCCTAGAGCAGGGTGCTTAATATTTATTTTCCCTTTGGGGTGATGTTGCTTATAGCAATAATAATGTTGCTAATTTTCCTGGTGCCCTCATGTACTCACAGATGATATGAGTTTCCTCAAAAGGGTGACTGGGCGCTTTCTTATAGATAAGATATGGAGTCCAGTCAAACAGCAGGAGCTTGGAGAAGAGCTTGGAGAAGAGCCACAGCTCCTACATATGGAGAGGAGCCAGCTGAGGTGCCTCGGGCATTTGTTCTGGATGCCTCCTGGATCGATCACTAGGGAGGTGTTTATGTCCCAGTGGGAGGAGGCCTGGAGCCAAACCCAAGAGGGATTATCTCTCAACTGGCCTCAGAATGCCTTGGAGTCCCACTGAAGGAGCTGGAAGTGTCTAAGGTGAGAGAAGTCTGTGAGTCCCTGCTTAGACTGCTGCCCCCAAAACTCAACCCCAAAAAGTGGGTAGATGATATTGAATTTGCAATTTAAATTGATGCAATTAGCAAATCACAAAGCTGCAATTTTTGAAGCACCATATTTTTTTGTGTGGAGAACAAAATCCTGTTATTTAGTCTGAAATAAGCAGACCTTGGACTTAAAGTGATCTCAAATGTGATTCTTGTATTAGTTTATCAGTTCCTATATTCACCTTTACCGTATTTTTCGGACTATAAGGCGCATCTAAAATCACTAAATTTTCTCAAAAATCAACAGTGGCCTTATAATCCAGTGGCCTTATGTATGACCTTAGGTTGTGTTTAACCTTCAACCGATTTGATGTTGTCCACATTAGTCTAATAACGTATTAGTGGGCGAGTCAGGAGGAGTAATATGTTGGCCACATATAGGGCGACTGTGCAACATACCGGTAGTTCTGCCGTGTGCTGTACAAGGACCCAAAATGCACCTGTTAAGAGACATGCACCATGCAGATTTCAGCTTTTGTATTTTTGTGTTAAAACTGAACAATGTTGAGAGGGATCCGGGCATGTTTGAACTGTTAAACTTGTATTTTTGTGTTAGCTACAACTGAGAGTTATTGTAAATAACCTGAATAAAGTTCGATTTATCCGACACGCGTTTTATTTCGCTTATTGTGCCTTTATAATCCGATGCGCCTTATGTGTGGACAATGACACAACTGACATATTATTTGATACTGCGCCTTATAATCCAGAGAGCTTTATAGCTCGAAAAATACAGTTGTCTTTTTTCTTCTGCACACAATTGCAATGCTTGTCAGATCTTTTATGCAAAATGACTTCTCAGAGTTTCTGTTATAGTTGTTTCCCCCTCTCATTTGTCCCCTGAAGTTGCATACTTCAGTTGCTTATATTCAAGATGTCACATTGGCGATAAACTCCTGTTTGATAAACTGTTGGCAACAGCTTCATACCAGAGAGTGTATTAAGAAGTGGGCTAAGCGAGTGTGACCTGTTCAGCTCCAGTCAAATGAAGCTCATGAGGCTAGAGGCTACAAGGCCGAATTTAGAACCAAGCTCCATATTAGGAATAGGATTTTTTTTACAGACAAAATAGTGAAAGAAAAACATCAGGATCATGTGGAGCAGGTTAATATGAACCTTTTAAGACAGAAATTACAAGGCCCATATAAAGTGGAAGAAAATGGATGAATGAATGACAAGACTCACTGCAGCAGTTACAGAGAGAGAATTTTTCAACGTTCAAGTCAACTGGAAACAGAATCAAAAGAGACGGAAGCACTTCCTGTTTGGAACACGGTGGTTAGCGGGTTAGCTGCGCCCATTTATATACAGTCTATTCTTTGTACTTACTATACTCCCATTGGTGCTTGTTTCTTTAATGAAATCATTTTAGATTAATATTGTGATTTAAATATAATGATCCACTGGTGTCATAGATTAAAACAGTGTAACAGACACAAGCACAGTATGCCTTCTTTAATGTCATACTGTGGAAAATTTCAGGCAATAGTAATCTAGGGTAGAGAGGTCTCCTCGGCCATGTGAATAAAGAACAATGACACTCTACATTGGTCTTTTTGTATTCCATGAAGTTTTGGATCTGGCTAGTCTGGCTCCTGTTACTTACTGCGATGTACTGTGATCACAGAGAAGATTCCTCGTGGGATTCACTTCAGCGGACTCCATATTTTTAAGTGAGTCTGAAATACAAAATAAACATTAAGACCAAGAAAACAATAGGCCTGTATTTGACTAAAGAAATTCTTGGTTCAATTAAAGATAAGACTAAAAAAGGCTCTGAAATCCATCACATATCTCCTGTGTACCTGTCCCAAACTGCACTCACAAGACTACCCCTGAAGGGAGAGTTCGTGCAAAAACAATTTATGCAAAACCTACAGGAAAATTACACAGGCACAGGAAAGGGACAGAAAGGCTCCTCACCTACTACTACCATTACTACTACTACCATTACTATTACTACTACTACTTCTACTACTACTACTACTACTACTAGGAAACAGTGTATGTAAATAAAAACAGCTCCATCGTGAATTTAATCTGCCATTTTACATATAAATCCACAAACAAATACCAAACCTTTAGATAACGCAGTCACTCACTCACTAGAAATCCTTATTATCTAAATAAAATAATAAATAGCTGACACATTTTGATCAACCAAAACTCCATTGACCAATAAAATCAATAAAAGGACCATAAGCCCTAACACACATTAAAACATAGACACGGAGGTTTGTACAGTGTGAAAACCTCTATCGTGTTCGGATGTTTCATTACTGTGGCCTTGATGTCCAAGATGTTTTGTTACAGAATGCTGAAAACTTGCATTATACAGTAGTCTAAATTGTAAATGAAATAATAGTGTAAAGATGCAACATACATAAGATTAAAAACAGCTTCATATGTTTCACTGTTTATTATGTGTTTATTTATTACTGGTCACAGAAGGAAAATGATCATGTTGGTTTCACTTTCATATTCTTCTGCGTCTTGCGCTGAAATCACAGCCTAACGCTTTTATACGAATATACCTTAAACCAATAAACGAATAAACACTTACCAATAAAACAGGATGAACACAATACACCACAACCTAAATAAATAAGACTCCGAGTGAATTTTATTGACGAACTTCCTGTCTCGAGTCTTCACCCTTCTCCACCTACAGTACGCGGCTGTAGGTGGAGCTCACGCACCCAGTTAATCGGTATTAAAAAGTTTTGGCTCACTTTTAACAGTAATTACTTTAAAATGTGTCTCCTTGATAATCCCATCATAACGTAGCCCTGTAAATGTTCTGTTGGGTTTTTAGTGGCGCGAGCAGAGCTTCAGTGAGATTCCCCTGTTGGACTGCTGCCATCTAGAGGCGCTTCGAGGAAACGTTTTAGTCGAGGAGCCAAAGTCTCAA
>KN519901.1:9681-23664 GCA_000787155.1 Scartelaos histophorus | reverse complement strand
GGGAGAGAGACGGGCCCTTCCCTTTGGAGAGGGGTCCGCACGCTCACAGTCACACGCACAGACGCTCGTCCCACAAGCAGAGGAGCCAGAGCCTGCCCCGGAACAGAGACCCTATGCCCGGCAAGCTGCTGCACACCAGCGCCGCCCATGTGGAGGAGAGGAGCGAAGACGAGGAGGGGGACAGCCAGGCAGACATGCTGGAGGCAGAGGAGGGTAAGGAAATAAAGAACGTAAAATAAATAATGTTTGTTTATAGGAAATGTGTGTGTGCAGATGTTATGTTTACTGTATAATGTTGGGAAGAGTTTAAGAATGTGACATCACTATCAAAATAAATAGACTTCAGAGTTGTTAGTGACAAAAAGCTACACAATACATAATCACTCTTTGGTTGTGCTAAAGTTTGCTTCTTTGACAAGCTCTGTTTGCTCCACTGTTTCGATTCTGTAATAGATAAATAGATTTTTTTTTTAGAAACTTAATAATGCAACATATTCTAAATCCACATTTTCTCTTCCAAGTACTTTGTGTGTTTTTTTCCTCTTCAGCAGTTTCATGTAATGTCACAGACTAGTGGCTACTTCAAAATGAACAAATAAAAAACTAAAGTATTTATTCTGAAGTATATTGTTCTCTGCAAAGATGCAGCTTGTGAGTGAGCTCTCCATTTACGTAAAATACTTGATTAAACGAGTTGTGCAACTTATATGGTTGAGCAGAAGTATTAGATATTAGTACAATCAGTAAATAACAGTGTAACACTATTCTAAAAGATTATGCGTCTAACTTCAGACCTGCGTGAGCTGCGAGTGGAGAGCAGAGAGAGGAGAGTGTCCGAGGGGCGGGAGAGGAGGGTCTCGGACGGCCGGGACCCCCTGGAGAGCCTGGACGGTCTGGAGCAGCTGTACAGGGCCCTGGAGCAGGCCAACGTCACAGCTCTGGGAGACCCCCGGCCCAGCAGCAGACAGGACCTGAGACGCTGCTTCACACACAGAGCCAGAGACCCCCTCCTCAATGACAGACTGCACCGGGTCAGGGCTCTGAGGAGCACACTCAAGGTACACACACTGAGGGATTATGGGTAATAGAGTAACAAGCGAGGATTATACACAGTTTTAACGTGTTATGTGTGGTACAGTCTCAGGATTTGTGCTGTTATAAATAATAAATACAAATGCAGCCTGAATTTCTGAAACATTTCAAACAAAAATAAAAATTGGTAAAGCTCTGGTCATTTTCTGATCTATCTTATTATGTTTCCTCACCAAAAACATACCCGGAGTTGTGCTTTGTTTCATTCACACATGTTTAGCACAAAAACTCTGCATATTTAGGCTGAGTTCTTCTCTCAGACAGAAAACCTCGTAACGTCACTGTGTTTTTAAACTCCATTTGATTGATTTCAGCTGGAATTGCCAATTTCTTCTAAATAAAAAGTAGCGGTTAACTTTGGAACAGAGCATTTTGAGCTTTGGAGATGAAAAGTTATAATTTCTCAAGCATGTGTGAAGGAAACAAAACACAGCTCCAGGTTTTTGAAGAGGTAACAACATTCTAACAGGTCTTAAAGCTCCCGAGAGTCCATTTTAAAGCCTATTCCTGTAATGCAGTGAGTTAATTCCTCCTCTTCCTCCCTCTCGTGTTTATATTCAGGCCAAAGAGTCGGAGCTGGCTGTAATTTGTGCTCTGCTGGAGGAGCCTGGACTGTCCTCACAAACCTTCAGAGAGTGGAAACAGTGGCACAGCGACCTCTTCTCAGACATCTGCCAACTCAGCCCCGGATCCAACGGACAGGACGACCTCTCGCCACTGGGGGCGCCGCTCATGACCCACACACACTCCTTCATTGAGACGCACGTGTAACCAGGGGTGACCGGACTGATCCATCATGATTATATACGAGGTGGCTCTGTGGGGAAAGTACAGGACGCCTTCTGGATTTCTTATATTTATGAAACAATATTACAATTTATAATGAAATATAAAAAAGTTATTAGCATTGATTTTTGCCTTTGCATTCTGGTTCAGTGGTTCTCAAACTGCGTTACTGTCCTCAAGCTTGTTTTGGTGGCATGTGAACTCCTCTTCTGTTGTTGTAGCGTAGTCCTATTTCAGTCCTGGTTTAGCCCAAGTTTAGACCCTGTATAGTCCTGTTACAGACCTGATTTAGATCTCATGGTACTATAAGCGAACTATTTTCTTAGGTGGTACTTAGTGTGAAACGTTTAAGAACCACTGGTCTAAATTAAGTAAAAATACATTATTCATTCAAACTTATTCAGTCCACCAACTATCACACAGTTCATTCAGTTTCAGTTTTGGGGATTTAACCAACAACCTGTGGGTTAGAGGTAATATTTTCAGTTAGACCCTATTGGATTTCAACATCTATGGGCTACTGTATACAGACAATTATGTTGAATTAGAAGTAATTGAAAACGTATGTGGAAAATGAATTACGTGTGATTATACAAAAAGTACAAAAAAGTAGTTTAAACTTCAAAAATGTATAAAAAATCTAGAATGGTTCCACTTCTGCTTCCCCACAGAGCTGCCCATCAAAGCCCTGGTCCCATCTGAACCTGAGCATGCCCCTCACAGACACTCCTCTTTCCTGTAACATGTGTAAATACGGCGAGGGGGCGCTAGAGAGACCTGTTCAACTTTTGATAATCCCAACAAACAAGGACCCCACAGGGTGCCTATTGCATGCCTGAACAAAAAGCATTACTCTTCCTTTGTCTATGTATCTCAGCATAAACGCCACTCCTCGCTTGTCAGGCAAACTAAAAAAAACAGACTTTTCTAAACACATTTTTCATTATTTATTTGTATGGTTTTATGTTTTGCAGTTTTGTTTTCAGGAGGTAGGGGGAGCTATGTAGCAGCAATACAGAGGAGATATCTTTTCACCACAGCACTGTACTTTTTGTACTGATGAACTTGCACCCAGAGCCAACAGTCCTCCCCCGCTCCTCCTTTTCTTTCTATCTATGATCCAGTATTTTGTTTTATTCATTGCATCTTGTGTTAAATTAGGGACCTCACTGTTATTATAAAGCCTGAACAGGACTGTGCTGAGATTGTAACTTTGTAAGAGTGAGAACGGTAGCTAAACGCCACAAGCACTGACTGGCTATCACGCTAGACTGGTGCAAAAAATCTCAAACTGTGAACTGAAGGAATGAATGCAATGACTACTATTCACTTTGCATTTTCTGTCTTCTCCTTCCTCTTATATTTTCCTACACTTTAAGCTTAGATCCGGACCTCTTCTCTCTGTATATGTGTATACTGATGTACAAATGTTTGCGTTTTTTCCACTACCACTGTGATCTGCTTCTAGAGGTAGCGGAGGGGAGAGAGTGTGTGTGTTGTTGACGTGTGTGTGTGTGCAAATCATGTTAATTTTTTTACCAAAGGGATAGTTCACATTGTATGAGTGGATTCAATATGGTTTCCTCAGTATTTATACCTGGATAGATATCAACAAAGGATCACTGTCAGTGCACCTCAAGTATAAAGCCATAGTCTCACTTTGGAGCAGATCCAAAAACAGTGATTTATCCAAGTTTTATATAAGAAATGTCTCTATTTGTGACCAATTTGATACCTGGCAACACAAAAAGGGCCATATATTGTAATTTGTTTTGCTAAAATACAGAAAACCGGGCTTGATATTGACCAAAAGGCAAAAAAATGAACCGTTTGATGATATACTGACCCAAAAGTGAGTCGAGAATGGACAATGCTGAGCACACTTTTCACTGTTTTATTTGTACTAATTATCCCAGGCCGGGAATGTTCCAATTTTGAATTTTACCATAGCCACAATCATTAAATAAGCATATACAACTATCTAACATGTGCAGTGTTGGGAGGGAGTTGTGAAAATGTGATGAAAAGATTGTCAAATATATAATTATAATATATTTGTTTAAAAATTTTGAAGATAATCAGAGAAAAGACAAAGACAAATCAAATAAAACAGGAAGTGGCAGTGGTATTGTAGCCACAGCTCATACACTGGCAAAGTGTACTGCCTTAGGACACAACAACAGCACGGGCGACAGTAGCTCAGTTGGTAAGAGTGTTTGTTTAGTGATCATAAGGTTGGATGTTTAGAGATAAACATCATTGGTTGGGTTGGTAGATCCACTTACCCACATGTTAGCGGTGTCATTCTGTTGTTGTGTTGTTAGGCAAGACACTTAACCTTGTCCCTCATGCCCTAGTGTGTGCATCTGCATAAACTGATTAAATACTTCTAATAGGAGCTGGCCCTGAACCTTCGGGTTGGTGTGCAAATGCTAAATTGCTAATGCTAAAATTATTTCCTGTCAATTTAAGATAGTTTTGAAGTCCAGGTTCTGCACTGACAACTATCCACTGTTGGCTATTCATATATTACCAGTTGAAAACCTCATTGTCCCATTCATAAAACAGAACTATCTCTTTAGCCTGTGAATGCAAGTGCTGCAAGGGAGAGTTTTGTTATTGATCCAAATGGAGTCACTCGCAATGAATGCACTTTCTATATGTGTCTGTCTCATTGGCTGCATCACAGGGTCTATCTATCCAAATGTCCCATCTCTGACCATTTCAAAAATATCAGGTAAACGCATTCGCCATCTCATTTTCTAAAGATTTGTGTACAGTCTACAAATATATTTAAACATAGAAGAATATATCAAATCTATTTACGTTTTGTGTGATAGATATAATGTAAAGTATGTATTCTATGCCAAGATTTTTGCAGTGCCCCCTTATCACTCCAATGCAGGGTGTTAGCAGTTTAAATCAACCTAGGAGATACCAAACCACCAAACATTTTACAGTTTCTATTGGTTTACATCAAAGAAAGACAATGAAAAAATATATCCTGATAACTCCTGGTTATGTGTTGCATGAGAAACAGCGGAATTTGACTGGACAGGGTAAAAATATTGTGGATCACTTGTATTGCTTTCCCCCCTTAATCTTCCTAATCATATTTGCAAGAAAAGTTGTGTAGCGCATGAAAAATGCAAACTTTAGGAATGACTTTTTGGTTTTTAACATGATTTCTTTTTTATATGGTGTTTATAGACACACACTGTACATTATTGTAGGGAGGAGTATTGCTTCTCAGTATCTTTGCCGTTAAAACATGGAAATGCAAATGTCAGTATCATTAGTCTGCTGATTTTCAAGTGTGTGGCATAGTGGTTAACACCAGCAAGAAGGTGCCAGTTTTGATTCTTCAGTTTTACCCACAAAATGAAAACAATTAAAACATTTTAATATAATCCTACATAAAGGTACTCTGTAATCTGGGCTAAATTAAATTTAAGAATAAAGCTTGTATTAACAAAGAGTAATATCCAAATTTAATAAATAATTTGGAACAAAGCAGAACACGACTGAACATGAAAATAATGTTCTTAAATGTTCTTAATTGACTTGACTCAGTGAAATGTGAATTCATGGACAAATTAAAAAGATATAATATTTACTTTTTATTTTTTAATTGTCATGGCAACAGTCATGACCTTTCCTCCTTCTGAAATTTAAGATATTGTCACAAATAATGAGAAGTTGCATTGAACGTTGTGATACTGGGAAGCAATGGAGCCTTCCACTCAATGGTCTGCTATGTCTGTGAAACTCAGATGACCGGCTTCATCTGTGCTGCCAGGCCAAGGACTCAATGGTGCCCCCTAGTGTCTAAGACCAGAGACATGTGTAGCACTGTCTGTTTCTTCTTCATACTTACCTGTCTTTTGTAAAAGTAGTCTCTAGTTTTTTCATCATATCACTGTTGAACTCAAGCGCACCCGGATGTAGTTTTGAACAGTTCATTTGAGAGAAACCTAAACGATGCAAGCACTTTTCCTGTGCCTCCCATTGAAAACCTGATCGGTCTCTACACCTCTGGCTGTAGGAGCGTTTGACCTCTGTCTCATGTGTCTCTTGTGTCCCGTGTTTTGATTCGGAGCGTGTGTTTTGTTTTGGCACAGACTGTGTAAACCCTCCCGGACGACGGCGTGCAGTCTGACCCAGGCCCAAAGGCTCCACTGTGTGTTTTTCAGGGTGAACACCTCATGGTACACTGCACAGGTGTGAAGATGTAAGTTGCACTGCGACATTAAAAAAGGAACATATTGCTCTTTTTCAAGGATGATATTAGCTTACTGTTATTCTGTACATTCAACTGACTAAAGATGATATTGAAAAAAGAAAGAAAATGACATTTATTCTTCCTAAAGTAGCCTTTTTTGGTTTCATATATATGAATATATATATTACAAAAAATACAGATTGTAAACCTAAGTTGTTAAACTTTGACTTCAATAAACTGAATCCTCTGCACTACGAGACATGGTTCAATTTCTCCTTTCATTGACATGCTTTGTGGGTCACAGCTGCTTTTTCTAAACATCTTTGGAGAACACTGGTAAGTTTTATGTAAGAACTCTAAGCAAAGAAAGGGTGAATAGACTTAGCAAGTAGCCTTTTTTTTTTTTTTTTTCATCCCTTCATTGGGTTAATATTTAGAATTACCTTATCCATGGTTTATCCTTAAATGAGATCTGATATAGTCCTGCTTTAGATTTACTTGAAAAGCCAAATATTTTCTCAGATGGTCTTTGATGGGAAAGAAAACAATGCCAAACAGCTTCCAGACTTGACAAAATCCTGCCTTTGGATCTGGGCCTAATCCAGGAGATAGCCAGAAAAATAGTCCTTGTTTTTTGTAATTTTGTCAGTACATTAAACAGATAAAAATGCCATCCTAAAGTTTCAGACGCTCCATTAGATATTCTGTAGTGTTCCAAGAATTTGTGAAACTTGGGTGCTCGTGTGCTTAATGTTGTTTCTGTAATGACTTATAATCCTGATAAGATACTATAGAAGGTTAATGCTCTTCTGAAAAGCCTGGCGCATTACCTCACTCTCCTACAATGACATCACCTCCCTACGTCCACTGGTGCAGGTTCCTCTTCTGTCCAGCGGGGGGCGCTGTAGGACTGAGGACCGGCTCTGTGACGCAGTGACGTGTGAGGAAGAAGACGGAGCACTGTCATGGCGGCCAAGGTGAATGCATGACTTTATCGATTTCTGCGCATTTTACCTCAAATTTACATCATATTCTCAATGAAAGTGCATATGCAAATTTAGCGCCACTTAGCCTAGAGCCCCTGACGCAAACGTGATCCGATTGTTCTGTTATAAGCTGTAAAACTGCAGCTCAGTGGCTCTGCGGTCTGTGTACTGTACAGGCTGTACTCTCCAGCCCAGTGTAGCTACATACCTGACCACTAACACTCATTTACATGTGCAAACAGGTGGCCTCTGCACGCATGTCCTGTCCTACGTTAAATTATTTTATTCCTTTGTACAGTGAGGAGAACTTTGCTTGTGCCAGTCCAGTGTGAACGAGTTTTATAATGCACTTTCCCTTCTACTTTACTGAACTGTGCTAAAATTACATTAAACTTTTGATCTAGTAGTTGGATTTGCAATAATTATTATTTTTGAGGTGGTAGCCCACTGTGTGTTATATATTAATTTAAGTTGTATGGAAAGATGTGTGCCCTTTGGGTATGGTCCAGACTGAAGTCTTTACAAACATGGGTCAAGGCAAATGATTCCTTGTTCATAGGAATGATTTTCTGAGGACCTTTATGCCTTCAACATATAGATTGGCGTTATATTTAAGGTTGAATTGTTATTTCTATAAAATCAAGACATAATTTCACCTTAAACCTATGAGTGGGTATTTGTTTCATGGGTACTGATGATTAGAATAGTAATATAATACACACAAAACTGGATCCAGTAAAGTGCAAACAAGCTAAATTGTTCCATAATGTCATATGTGATTTTGTGTTGTGCCTCAGGTGGTGCTGGTGGCCGTCCCGGCAGTGCTTGGAGCTGCCTCCATTAGAATATGCAGGGAAACACCTGAAGAGGGGCTGGTCACTAGAGCAGGGGTAAGATACAAATATTAAAGACTTTGGGACAAGACACAATTTCAGCCAAATCAGACATGAGATTGGGTCCACGAACACAAGACAAAATATTTTTGCTGTCATTGTAGCACTGCTTTTTGGAACTACAACTTAATAAAAACTCACACTTAACCCCATTCCAAACATAAACGCCTGCACATGCTCAATCAGTTTTGTCTCACAAGATCTTGTGCCCGTAATAATACAAGTTCCTGTGAAAGTTTTGCAAATACTAAATTCCCTTTGCCTTGCAGTTGAATATCTACAAGCCTCTGCAGCCTTCGCCTCAGATAGTGGAGGTCTCAGAGGAGCCAGGGGTCATCGAGAGTGGGATATCAGCCGCTAGACTCACCATAGTGCCAGTGGTCCAGTCTGTAAAGGTATAAAGGCTAAAGTCTATGCACAATATTTCATTATTCAATTATTTATTTTGGTCTGTTTAAAAGTAATACACAATAGAAGTTTGCGTAATACTGTATAAAAAACATGGCAATTTATCAAAGAAAACATGAATTGAATTGGTAGATCTTGATCTTGATTAATGATCAGATAGTGGTTAGAGCAGTGGTCCCAGTATGGACCACATTGCCTGATATGAAAGTGGGGTGTGTGTGCGTGCGTGCGACTGCGTGTGTGTGTGTTGGTGGTGGTTAGAGGGGCCCAGTGACATAGATTGTCAGTCTCACTTTCAGTTTACCACAAGTGTTGAGTCAATGAATAATACAGTGTAAAACTCTGTGGGTGTCTCCAAAGCACTTTATCTCATTATAACTTAAAGCAGACATATTATGCAAAACCTGACTTTTCACAGCTTTTAACCATGTTAGTTTTTTTCCGCTGACCATTTTCTCACCCGAAGTTGTCTTTGAAGTGATGTGTGCGTGTTTAAGTAATCTTTAATCACTTATTTTTGAGACACTATATTCCCCGCCCCCGTTTTCACCACTGCCAGCTCACACCCACTGCTCTCTATTTACTTTGTTCTCCAGTTTTATTTTCTTAATCAGTGATATGCGTAGGATTTCGCAGTGCTGTGTAGTCATTTTTGTACAAATGAAAAAAAAAATTAGCTGCTTGCTTGCGTGATGTGCCGTTATCCATCAGAAGTGCCAACTCTTTGTTGTGATGACATTTACAGAGCATCACAATTTTCTTATGTGGTTTTCATCTAAAATAGTTTTAAATGAATATCGCAACTTAGAATGTCCAAAATTATAACATATATATCATACAGAAGCACAATAGGTTTTCTTTAATATGCTTATATGTTTCTTGACTGTATTATATTACTGCTTTTAGTCCAAACTATGATTTAACAGTTCAGTTCATTAGACAGACACATGTGCGTTAGAAGAGGATGTTTGCATTGCACACATCCTTACCAAGAACTCTCGTAAACGGCTCAACCCTATACTTCCAGTGTATTGTAGCGTCTACGGTCTGATTAAAATCTGTTCTTCTGTTGCGGTTTCGGTACAAAATCCCACATACGGCAATTTTCGTTTTATCAAAAGTTCAGGAGCCAAACAGGAAACGAAAGCTGCAGCCGAATGAGAGCAGGTGCGGTGTGGCCAGAAGATTATATCTTGCAAAAAAAAAACATACACGAGAGATCACATATAGCTGTCTCTGAATGACTCTTGTTATAAATGTCATTAAAAGGCCCATATGACGTTATGTTCTGATCGGTGTTACAATGTTGTTTCCGCAGCACAAACGTACTATAGAGGGATTCCAGGCACGTGACTTTTTTAGCGATCAGCGCATATTGTCTGGAAAGAAACTAAAGTAAACGTTAGGCAAGAAAATGGATAATAAACAAGTTTCCGAATTTACCAAACATTTAAGCAGTTCGGAACACAAAAGATATGAAAGAAAACTAAGTGATATCGGTATCACTGACCCTTATGTTGTACCACAAGTTGTTTTTTATGGACTTAAATCTGTTACTGATTCTGGAGATTTGCCCGACATCGAGTATCCTGATCTTATTACTTATCTCCTTTGTAAAACGACTTTATTCTGCCTGTACTTGGTTTACTTACTTCATAAATAAACACAATTTACTGACTTCATAAATACTTTGAAATGTTTTCTTTATTATATGCAAATGATAAATAGTATGACGACCTAAATATGCAAAACTTTGTCCATTATTAAATGTGTTGGTTTCTAAAACTTACCACTGATAAAATGCATTAAAATCCTTTCTGTTTATGGCGCCTCCTTCTTCTGCGATATGGATCACGTGGGATACGATAAAAAGGAATATATTCTGATGTACTACAGCTGTCCTTCTTTATTTGCCTTGTATTTGTACGTCCTTCAGCACAGCAGGATTCCACCATTGTTTACCGCGATATATACATGAAATACTTGAAAAAAATCTACAAAAACAAAACCGGCTCTTAATAGTGTCACTCTGACGGGAGTTTTATTACCCGACAAGATCAGCTGGAATCCCTCTATAGCAGGAGTTGTGGTTTGTTTCATTCCCAAATGTTTAACACTCAAACCCTGCATGTTTAGACTTTTTCTCACAATTAAAAAACTCTTAGATCTGGTACTGGTAACCATGGTTGAACAGAGCATTTTAAGCTTTGGAGATGAAGACAGATAAATAATAAAATCTTACTTGCACATGTGTAAATGAAGCAAAACACAACTCTGGGTATGGTTTTGGTGAGGTGACATGGCTAAACTTTTGTCAGTTTTGCATAATATAGAACCTTTCTTCTTTTTTTTCTTGCAGCGGGCCTACCTTTCTGTAAAAAGGGGAACTATAAATCTTTACCATGCTGGACAAGGTGAGTTAGCAGGTCCTATAATCGAGCTTCAAAATGTACCTGTTTTAACAAAAAGTCCATACTGCAAAATAAATATAGTTCATTTCAATGCATTTACATTTTGTTACAAGCAATTAAGAAATGACAAAGTTATGTAATTGCCATTTGCGATTTTGCTTTTTGGGGTAATTAGTTAAAATTCCATAAATTCACACTGTTAAAAGCCATACTTGACATGTTAATAATCTGGGGAATGTTGCTTCTTTTCCACTAACTGATTTCTGTCCTGTTTTGATAGATGTGTATTATTACCTGAAAGACCCTCCTCCAGAGTTTGTGCCCAGATTTGGCACCATCACCATGGCTGGTCTGCTGGGCATGTTTCTGGCCCGTAAAGGTAATTTAATCTTAAATTAAAAAAACCCATATTAGTCTGTTTTTTTGATTTATGTTATAGTGTTGTTTCCTCATCACAAACAGACCTGGACTTGTGTTTTGTTTCAGTCACACATCTTTAACACACAAATCCTACAGACTTAGTTCTTCTCTCAAATGGAAAACACTCTATTCCACCTTGTGATGTCATGTGGTGATACAGGAAGTGCTCCACTGTGTTTTTAAACTCCAGACCTTCAATAGAATCACTTGGAAGATTCTCATTCTCTACTGAACAGAATGTAAAAAGAGCTGTTAACTTGAAAACTACACCTTCATGACATCACAAGGTGGAACAGAGCATTTTGCGTTTTGGAGATGTGGACAGACTCAATCAAACAAAACACATCTTCAGGTATATTCCAGGTAACAACATTATAACATGACTTAAAGCTCAGAAGAGTCAGTTTAACTTTTTTCTCCTTTGCTCTCCCAGGATCTCGCCTCAAAAGGGTTGCAGTCCCCATGAGCCTGATGACTGTTGCAGGTTCAGTGTGTTATCCTGCCCAAGCTGTAACTGTTGTAAAGGTACAATATCTACCACTACAATCAAGACGTGTATGTCCATTAGCTCTACCCATAGTCTCCCCTCATCTTGCACTGGTAGCTGCTTCCATTTGGTTCTGATCCAACACAATACATGACTGGAGAAAAGGCAGCATTGCATTATCTTTGTCATTAGAGCTGCACAAAAAAGGGAAAATATCGCAGTATGGCTGTGATGTTGATATTACTGTGATATTTTAATATACTTCAGTTTTTTCAGTTATAATAAAATAGAAAACATTCAAATTTTGAAAAAAGACAAAAAATGACTAAATTCATTCATAAACTCATTAATAAAATCAGCTTTGTGTAAACATTTAGTTTTTAAGTAACAATGCATTTTTGTCAGATGTTTGAATATGTTTCTATTTCAGTTACTGTGTCAGTCAATATTGCAGTATCGATACTTTTTCAATATATTGTGCATCCCTAGTTTTCATCCAGTTATATGCACATAGAAATGTAAAGCTTGAACAAGTTATGTAGTTCTGTCATCATGATGCCTTATTTTACTTTTGACTGATTTTATTCCTCTTGAAAGATCACAGGGAAAAAGATTTACGCTGCAGGGCAGTGGAGCGGTGCTACTGTGTCCTCACTGTTGTCATCTCCACCTAAACCTCCACCAGCTCCCGAGGCTCCTTCATCACCGGTGAGACGTCACGTTGAGTCACTGAAGTGTCATAATGTTTGACTAATATCAATACGACAGTTTAACACCTTTCGTGCACAGGCCTCCCACTCTAACATTTCCATACTTTTGGTTTTACTGGTTTAGAAGAACAGTTTTTCGAGTTGTTGTGTTGATAATAGAAATGCTTGGAAGGAGATTTTGATAATAGACGTGACTCATCTGCCTGTTTCCAGTCCCTTCTCTAACCACAGATGACCTAAAAAAATGTCAAAAACAGAAAAACAGGATATTAATTTTCCAGTTTTCTGTTAATGTCACCGTTCACTTTGAGAATGTTTTAAATGTTAACTAAAGGAAGTTGGCACATATTGTTATTCTTTAAAAAAATCAAATCGATTGTCGCCCTTGGAGATTTTATTCTTTTGCCTGGAATAACTTTCAATTTCTCAGTGGAGACAAGCAAATAATGGCACCATATTAGTAGTTACAGGTCAGCTCTATGGAGAAGCAAGCTAGGTCACAGTATGAATGAATGGTTGGTATTTTTGAGCAATAAAACCTGTAATGTAAAGTGTCTGTGTTTGAGCATAGAACTGCGTGTGTGTCGCTGAGTGTGAAAACAAAAGTCTAATTAAATTACCACATTGTCACACGATTTTCTGCATTTAGAGCAAGATGGTTGTTTTTCAGTACAATTGTAACTATGTCCATTTCTCTTCAAACAAATGCGTTTGTCGTCTTATATTTGCTGTGTTTTCTGGTGTTTATTGTTTAGGAAGAGAAAGTGCCGACCCCAGAGCCTGCCGCTGTAGTCGAAGAGTCCGTCCCGTCCACTGAAGCCCCGATCCAGAGTTCCCCAGTCCCAGAGACAGAAGAACAAACACCTGAGGCTGCTCTAGAAGAACCAGCTCCTACTGTGGAGTCTACAACAGCAGAACAGGCGTCTGCAGAACCAACCACAGGTATAACAACCGTGAAATACATTTTTAAAATAGCTGTGAACTGTGAAAATAGCTGTGTTGTTGTTTTGTTGTAGATGTTGTAAATTCGGTTGCAGCAGAGCCAGAGACATTACCTCCTCCCGAAGATTTACCTGCTGCTGTTGAGAGCGAAAAGCCTCCAGAGTCCAGCCCTGAACCAGACCGAGCCCCCTCTGACCCCGCCTCGCCAGACCCCCTTCCGTCAGACCCAGTCCCATCTGAACCCGCTTCGTCCGAACCCGCCCCGTCCGAACTCGCCCCGTCCGAACTCGCCCCGTCTGAACCCGCCCCGTCTGAGCCTACAGTGAGCGTAGAACCAGAGGTGGTCGAGTCCGTTCCAGTTGATGACGCTGCCGCCATCTTGGAATCACCTGCTCCATCAGCAGAGCAGCCCACAGGTAACATACACCTGTTAATGAAACCTGAACAATAAGTCACTTTTATATCCATCTTCTAACAACAACTAAAGTTTAAAATTAGCAGTAAAAAAATATACAGTTCCTTTAAGAAATAGTTTTTTGTCATATTGAATCTCTCTCTCATGTTATGTGGTGCTTCATTATTTTGTCTTGCATTCACAGAGACAGTATCAGAACCAGAGCCAGAAC
>JACN01140878.1:0-18340 GCA_000787155.1 Scartelaos histophorus | reverse complement strand
TGTACAAATAAAGTTGGACTGGATTGGACTGAATTTGTTTCTGAGATATGGTAAAAGTGTCATTTCTTTGGTACTTTAAGAACCTTGAACAAGCAACAGGACCTGAACTGTAACAAATGTAGATCCTCCAACACCTTATGCAACATTTATACTCAACTTTCATTGCGCCATGGCCCTAAATGGACACCGTTTGGATGGAACTTAAGGTGGCAGACTCTCCATTAGAAATTTTATAGTCCCAAATGTTAAGATGTGTGTTTAAAGTTCTGTTTCTGATTTTCAAGCATATCCTGGAGCATTATGACAATTTCCTATCCGATATTATCCCCACAAATCCGTGTCCGTCTCCGTCACGTGTCTGGTATCACACGACTGAAACCTGAAATGCAGTAAACACAGACGGGAGCCGATGCCAAGGCTATAAACGCCACATCATTCAGTTTGGGAATCCACAACCGCCCCCATGTGATCAGGCTAAATATAGAAGCTGCCAAGGTCTCCACGCCCCATTACTGTAACATCTACGACGTTCACAGGAAAATGGTGTTTTGATGAGGGCCGCGGAATCAAAACAAGATATAACACTCGGCCGCTTCGAAACATTCATAAGCTGTAAACAGTTTCCATGTTTGGAAATGAAGTATCGCGTCTTCACATCCTTTTTTTGTGTATTTTTTATTTGAGGATTTCTCTCCGAAGGGTAAAAAGTAAATACTGACAAAAATGAATGTAATATATTTTCCGCATTAGCTCAATAACAATATTTAGATTCATATTTTATAGATTTTAGACTAGAAAATATGACATGGATGTAACTGTTGATTAGCCGAACATAACTGAACGTGACAATGACATTCAGATGAAGAAAACTGAGCCATTTTCTCTTTTTTTTTTCTAGATTTCGTCAAGATTACCAATGCAAAAAGATCATGAATAAAGCAAATATTTTAAAAAGGGGGTACTAAATTTACTTTTATGGGAATTAAATGTTAAAACGTCACATATTTAGAACACAGTGGCCGCGTTTACATGTTTTTCATTCTGAATTAAATTATTCTGAATTAAATAGAATGGATTTAAATTATTCTCCTTAGAGTTTATATGGAAATAATAATTCTGAATTAAGGTTTACATGGAAAAGACGTTAAATCAGCTTTATTTTGCTGCTTTTTCTTTCCACTTTTGCTGTTTTCTGCCTCCGCTCTTTTCATTATCTGTAGTTCTTACAGCGACTTAATAGAAAAATTGTTTCGGTTCAAGGCCAAACTTTGCTCCAGGCCCCTTTTTGCAGAGCATGAACAACTAGAGTAATTTTTTCAGAGGAATAAACATTTACATGATCACGGAATAAATTAAATTGGCTTTAAAATCAGAATAAACCACCCACTTAAATCAAAATAATATTTAATTCAGAATAATTTTAATTCCAAATAATCATTAGGAATTAAGCATTTACTTGGTCTTTTTAAATTTAATTAAAATAAAATTAATTTAATCAGATTTAAAGCTCTCACATAAACAGGGGAAGTGTTATCTTTTATTGCTTGAAAATGCTACGTTTGCCGAAAACAATGATTAGTATTAACGTGTTTTATAAGTTTCAGTTTTGCCGTTCTGAGTCTTTGCTACAGTATCAGGAAAGAGCGCTAAATTACTCAAACATGGATGACATTTAAACCACTTCAGGAATGTTTTTGATAGAGAAAAATGTTATAATATATGAGAAGTTTAGGTCGATTTTAATTACATTTACATTTTAACCCAACTATCCTGCAGATCACATGCAAAAATGCTAAAATCAATCATCAAAAGTCCAGAGCTCCATTTGATACGACTGAGATTATGTAACACAACCATCTGATCCAACTCCTATAACATCGTTTTGGAGTATTTTGATAAAATTAGATCAATGATAGAAGAACTGGATCACTCCCCCTCTTCGCCTAAACCCAACTAAGAGAGAGAACATACAAACACCAACACAACAAACAATAGAAAAGTAAAATAAAAGGTGCACTGGGGCAACTTTTCCAGAGGAATCAATCATTTGCTTGTAGTAGTAGTAGAAGTAGTAGTAGTAGTAGTAGTAGTAGTAGTAGTAGTTTATTTTCCATTTTTTGTCGCCAAAAATGGTCTGTGGTACGACATTAAACAAATCTTTCTAGTATTTAATCATTACGGGTGTTGCCTCTCCGTAGATCTGACCTGTAACGTGTCCTCTACCATGAAACATCCCAGACTGAGCAATAACATCTAAGTGAAGACAAACAGTTGACGAAAACCCACCCAAAAAGTTGCGCGATGCAGCTTTGCCATGACAAAACATGAATAAAAACGGTAATTTGATTAGTTTAATGAGCTTCTAGTTCGGGCTTTTTGTCAAACCGCCCATACAAATCCTATGGGCTCTTGTTGGCACCGCGCACAGGGAAAACGCCATTTTTTTCCTCCGCTCTATCTTTAGTTTTGAGGAAATATGCCGCCTCAGTGGGGTCCCGTCTGCGCTAATGAGCTGTCACAGGACGGGACTTCACACAGGCACCGCTGGAATAAATATAGAGATGCAATAAGGGTGTATTTGGTCCTGGCAAGCGCTAATAATGAAAATTAGCGCGGCTGTAATTAGACGAGACAGCTGCCAATGAGCCGGTGGGCGAGTTGAAAAGTACATTTTTGGAGTCTCTCGTTAATGATGATCGGATAATTTGGTAATCCAGCAAAAATGTGGCTTGGAGGAGGTTCAGGAATTGCAGTTTTTTGGGGGCTTCACTGTAGGGAATATTACACAACTAAAGATTTGATTGTGAATTTTGCAAATTGTCAAAATACATCACAGCGAACGACGGTCTTGGCAAGAGTCTGTAATCGAAATTAGAGGTTGCGATTGCAATTCAGATAAATAAGCCGCCAATAACGCGAAATTGAAAAGTATGTTTTCGGAGTCGCGCGATAACGATCAGATATTTTTGCAATCCGACAAAAATGTGCTGCAGTTGCGTCTCGGTTGATGTCCTGGTTTAAGGTTCAAGAACTGCACAAATCTTTGGGATAATACAAAGCCAGTTTTGATTGTTTAAATGTTTTTTCAACTCTTTTTCTGCGTATAGATAATAAACTATATTAGAGGATACATATTTTCTGAGAAAGCTGCAAATAATGGTGCGAAAATGGGAAAAAAAAAATCTAAATATTTTTGGAGTCTCCCGATTAAAAAAAATCTGATATAGTTTTTTTAATCTATTTTAATCTTTTAAATGATTGAGGAATAAGAATTGGACATTTTGGAATTCACTATTCGTTTTTGGTGTTTTTTTCCTAGATTTTATATCAATTTTCAACTATGCATGTCATAAAAACAATACATCGCCCATATTTTCATAGGAGTGGGTATGATGGTCTTGGGAATGTTGAAAAGTACTAATATCTTACAGAAATGTGCTAAAACTCTTGGTTAGGTTCAAAAATTTCATGTACGTTTTTAAAATCTATTGTTTTTGCTTTATTAAATCCACTTTCTTAAGGCCATTCATATGCTAATTTTGCATATCGTCAATTCAAAAATTCTGTATTTGTTGGTTGCATCAGAGCGTATGGTGATCTTGGCAAGTGTTTAAAATACGAATTATAATCAGAAGAACCAGCTGCCAGTAAGAAAAAGGAGAAACTGAGTATATTTTTGGAATTCCTCGTTAACAATTATTAGATATCTTTTGCAATCCTTCAAAAATGTGCTAAAATTGTGCTGTATACCTGGTTAAAGTTCAAGAATTGTAAATATTTTGAATAGTTTGGGTCTGTTTTTTTAGGAAATAAGCCTTTTAACATAGACAATTGACATTCAAATTTTTGCAAATCATCATAACAATTTTGCATCTCCCTCTCTTCATAGGAGCGGGTTGTATCGCAGCATATGGTGATTTTGGCAAATGTTTCTAAAGAAAATTAGAGAAGTTCAGATCAGATAAAGCAGCTGCCAATAAGGAGTGGGCGAAACTGGAAAGTATATTTTTGGAGTTCCTAGTAAATACTTAACAGATATCTTTTGCAATTCTACAAATGGCGTGTTGGTTGAGGTTCAAAAATTGTGCAAATATTTGGAATAGTTTCGGTTGTTTTCGCTTCATCAACTTGACTTTCTGATGATAAACCACTGATATACTCATTTTGCATATTGTCAAAACAACAATACGGTATCACCCGCCTCTTCACTGAAAAGCGTTGCATCACAGCGTATGGAGATCTTATAAGTGTCTATAATGAAAATTCGAGTGGGTGTAATCAGATGCGCTGTAACGTCTCATCTTTTCTTACAAATATATGTTTTATGTCTCCTGATAATGATAAACTGATATTTTTGCTGTTAGAAATCTGCTAAAATGTGCCTTGAGTTGTGAATAAAAGGTTCTACATTGCGCAAAATTGACTCTTTAGACAATTTAGCTTTGTTTGAATGTTGTAACCATCTCAAAAACAGATGACGTGTTTTGTTTCATTCACAAACCCTTTACTGGTGGTTTACGTCTCCAGAGATCTAAAATGTTCTGTTCTGCCTTGTGATGTCACTAAGCTGTAGTTTTCAGATGCTTTTTACTTTCCGTTTAGTAGAGAATGGATGATTTCAGACCTGGAGTTGCCAAATGATTCTAGTGAAGGCGTACGGAGCACTTCCTGTATTACCACATGGCATTACAAGGAAGAGCAAAGCGTTATCTAATTGAAAAGAGTTTAAATATCCAGTATTTGTGTGTTAAAAATTTAAAATAATTAAAATAAAACAGTTAAAATAATTTGAGAATAGAACAAAATACTAATCCGGGTAAGTTTTTGAAGAGGAAAAAAACTTAAAATAACGCAAAAAGTTGCATAATATGGGCGCTGTATTGCACAAAATTTGAATAGAATTTAAAATTAACCACAAAAGTGCAGAAATATAACTTGGTATTTCTTTTTTAATTTACAGCAACTCAGCTTTTTAACTGTTTTCTTATTAGACAATACATCTGATCAAATATCTGATCAAAATTTTGCATATTGAAGAGAAAAAAATTAAAATAACACAAAAAGTAGCATAATATAAGCGCTGTATTGCACAAAATTTGAATAGACTTTGAAATTAAAGTAAAAAGTGCAGAAATATAACTTTGTGCGATAAAAATGTGAGAATGAAACAAACCACTAATCCAGGTAAGTTTTTTAAGAGAAAAAAACTGAAAATAACACAAAAATTAGCATAATATGGACGCTGTATTGCACAAAATTTGAATAGAATTTAAAATTAACCACAAAAGTGCAGAAATATAACTTGGTATTTCATTTTTAATTTACAGCAACTAAGCTTTTTAACTGTTTTCTTATTAGACAATACATCTGATCAAATATCTGATCAAAATTTTGCATATTGAAGAGAAAAAAATTAAAATAACACAAAAAGTAGCATAATATAAGCGCTGTATTGCACAAAATTTGAATAGAATTTAAAATTAAAGTAAAAAGTGCCGAAATATAACTTGTGCGTTAAAAATGTGAGAATAAAACAAACCACTAATCCGGGTAAGTTTTTGAAGAGGAAAAACACAAAAATTAGCATAATATGGACACCGTATTGCACAAAATTTGAATGAAATTTAAAGTGCAGAAATATAACTTGATATTTCATTTTTCATTAACAACAACTCAGCTTTTTAACGGTTTCCTTATTAGACAATACATCTGATCAAATATGTGATCGAAATTTTGCATATTGAAAAAACAGAGAAAAAAATGAAAAAAAGTAGCATAATATGAGCGCTGTACTGCACAAAATTTCAAAAAATAACCACAAAAGTGCAGAAATATAACTTGTGTGTTAAAAATGTGAAAATGAGACAAAACACAATTACAGGAATGTTTTTTAAGAGGAAAAAAACGGAAAATAACACAAAAAGTAGCATAATACTAGCACCGTAATGCACAAAATTTGAATAGAATTTAAAATGTGCAGAACTTGATATTTTATTTTTCATTTACAGCAACTCAGCTTTTTGACGGTTTTCTTATTAGACAGTACATCTGATTGAAATTGTGCATATTGCCAAGAAGCAGACTTTATAAATGGCCCATCTCGTCACTGGATTGTTGCTCGACAGCGGGTGTGCTTGTCTCTTGGCGAGTGTGTTTCAGAGTGTGAGTGGTTGTGATCAGATGGGGCCGCTGCCAGTGACTGCTGCTGTTTGGAAAGTCTGGAGCACAAAGTCATACAAGAGAGACAAAGCATGGGACCGAGCGGAAAGAACCTAAATCCAACCGGCTGGAGAAATAAAAATGACTGTTTTGGTTTTTTTCTTTTGTTTCTTAGGGTACATCACGGCAAAACATCGAACTACACTAGACGAGAACAGGACTAAACCAGGACTACACATGAATAAACCAAATCTACCTTAACAAGTGTGAACACAACCTCAATGCTCAAGTTTGTAATAGGAACACACTGATCCGATACTGGTAGGATATTGGCACTAATACTGAAAAATGTACTGGATCAGGTATCAGCTTTAAACATCTGTTCAGCCAATATCCTGGTGGGGCTTAAATCTTAAAAAACTATTGACAGGTCATGTTCGGCCAAGAAATTCTCATGATGTTTTAAGTTTTGTTAATAAAAAGTCGTTTGTTTGATACTTGGAGGATAAATAACTACATAACACATTTGGAGCAGTTCTGTCTTATTGTATTTTTGTTTAAAAGCAAATAAATAACCGAAATATCGTATCGTCAAAAGTCTCACAATAATATCGTGGACATCACAATATATCAAAACGCAAGTGTCTTTGCTTAAATTCATTGTTGTGGTGCAGTAATAGAGAGGGAACTACATAGACCATGATCCTTTGCTGTTCCAGTGCAGATTACATGAAGAAATAACTGTTCTTAAGCACTTTTAAATCTTATTTTTGTATTATAACAGCACCAAAGGCTTATCAGGGCTTTTTAAAAGTAATAAGTAGCATGTTCACAATTTGTAAGCCTCCACAAAATATCGGAATAAATATCGTACCGTGAGATGCAGATGGAGAAAATATCGTACAGAGAGATTTGGATGTTTAATTGTGACTTGAATTTTGCATTTTAACTTCATTTTAACGTTTTTCAAGCTGTTAAAAACGTCACTGATCTGAATATGACAATAATAGACCAAATATTATGTATAATATCATATTGTATTATATTATTATTATATATTGTATAATATCATGAGCTTTCCCACGATATTGCAATAAATATCGTATCGTGAGGTTCATACCATGATGAAATCGTATCGTGAGACTTATATCGTGAGACTTATATCGTTACACGGCTAGAAATATATGTTTTCAGATACTTAAATATATAGTATATATAGTATAGTATATATAGCTATAGTAGAATAGTATAAATCGGTATCGAACACAAATATTTGGTATGTTTTGCTATAACTTCTCAATACCAGGTTTTTCAAAGTAAAATACAAAGCGTAAAAGACAGGATTAAATTTCGTGAATGAACGAGGTTAAATAAAGGGTTATGCATAGTTCACCATTCATAGTTTGGAGTTAAATAAACAATGACACAAAACATTCACAATTTGAGCTCGGTTTTCATGGAGAGACAGTCCTTCCAAATGCAGTGGACAGGCGTCACATCGCACCAGGCTCTGTTTCCTCTGGACCAGGCCACAGTGGAACACTTTACACTGTTTGTTTGGCTTCGAGTCCAACAACTGCACGAAATCCAGCTCCGTAAACAGCACGATGGGGACTTTATGTGGGGATCCAACTTTGGACAGAGAGGGACTGTGTTTAGATGGAAGGAAAAAACAAGAATAAAACTATAAAATATCAGCGCAAAAACACTATTCCCTTCACTTTATGATCTAGGGTTTAAACAGAGAGGGACAATGTTTAGATGGAAGGAAAAAAGAAGAATAAAACTATAAAATATCAGCAAAAACACACTATTCCTTACTTTTTATGACCCAGACTTTAGACAGAGAGCGATAATGTTTAGATGGAAGGAAAAAACAAGAATAAAACTATAAAATATCAGCGCAAAAACACTATTCCCTTCACTTTATGATCTAGGGTTTAAACAGAGAGGGACAATGTTTAGATGGAAGGAAAAAACAAGAATAAAACTGTAAAATATCAGCAAAAACAAACTATTCCTTACACTTCATGATTTAGGCTTTAGACAGAGAAGGACAAAGTTTAGATGGTGGGAAAAACAGAAATAAAACTATAAAACATCAGCTAAAACACGCTATTCCCTTCACTTTATGAACCAACGGAAAAACTAGAATAAAACTAAGCTAAAACACACTACTCTCTTAAATTGAACTAGGTTTATACTTTCTTTTTTCTTTTAATTGTACTGAAAAACTGAAAAAACATGCATCCTTACGCTCAGTGAGCTCGCATCTCCACAAACCTGCCTGACATCCGGCCTGGACTAGGGTCTCTTAGTGCTTTTTTGCGTGGAAATGTTGTCCTTTTGGCTATAATATTCCACAGTATGGCATAAAATGTATATATGTCCATAAAAGTTGAACCTATATTGTATTTTTAAGCAGAAAAGTACAATATAGGTTCAAATTTCATGGATACGGTGCTACGGTTTATTCTGCAAACAACAAAAGAATTGAAAAAAGATGAATTTTTGTTTATATTTCATTCATTAACGCTCCTCTATGTGTTTAGGAGGATTTGAAAACATAATCTGCAAATCAAATCCCAACCGCGAAATCTCCCAGATTGCCTATACCTCAACGTATCCATAAGTATTTACTCGTTGCGTAAATATTTTGGTCAAATTCGGCTAGTAAAATTCGAGTCACGGAACAATGCGAACACATGCGATGCCTCTTTTCCTCAGTAGGCAAATTCTGTTCAGGGAGGAGCTCAACCATAAACAAATGACCCAATACGATGGTCCAAGCATTAGGAAAACCAGGAAGTGGAAGCCCAGATGAACAAAACGTAAAATACAGCCTTTGACAATCTGACTGCTTGTACTGTTAGCCATTAATCTGGATCCCATGGGATTAAAAGGGTATTTCCAGTGTTTTCGGATGGGAACGGATGATCAAATTTGCAAAGCCTTGGGAAAACTGTGGACCTTGGAGATCTTTATATCTGCTGTGTTTTCCTCCCACAGACTCCCGCTGTGAATTCACAAAAGAACCATCGCTTTAGTCCTACATACTCTTTGAAAATATCTACTTGGTAATCGCATTTGACAGTTTGGGTTAGCGCTTTAGCTCCGAGGTACAGCGTGTGCCCACAAACCGTGCCCTGTGGTTTGGCCCCAGCTCCACCCCGACCCTTTCTGTTGTTGTGTCGTCGGGCCAGACACTTTGCTAGACGCTCACACCTTGCCAACGTGTGAAGAAGTTTGTTTGAATGCACTTACGTAACACAAACTCTAAGCAGGGTTGGGCTTTGGTATTTGAATGGGAGACTGCCATTAGGAATACCAGGTGCAACTGTGGATTTCCTGCAAACTGTTGATGTGTCATTAGGCAAGACACTTCACTCGCACTGCCTAGTATGAATGCAGTGTGTGTGTGTGTGTGTGTGTGTGTGTGTGTCGGTGGTGCTTTACAATCGCATTTTACACCCAAAGAATATGGATTGAATGAATAAAGCGATGTAGACTGTCCAAAAAAAGCGCTTTTGAAATGAAATGCATTATTTTTATCATAATTTCAGTGTTTAAAAAGGCAAAATACAAACAAAATCCACAGTACGATCTACCGATACTATACTGGTATCGAATATAACGCCGATACTGACATTTTTTGATGAATCGGCAATAGATCCCAAGATATCGGTTTAATCGGTATACATTTTGGTCGATAAGTTGGTGTAATAAGGCTCTGCTCTAGTATTGGATGATATCGGTTATATCGGCGGACACATGAAGCCAAAGTATCGACATCTGTAGCTGGCTTTGTGCATCCTTAATCCATGCAATTATAAAAAAAACATCACAAGTTATTAGGGATGCAAGAAAAAAAAATCGATTCAATGACATATCGTGATACTTCATTGCACAATTCTCGAATCGATTTTTTAAAGTAACATTTTTTACAAGTTACATTCACTGTTCTTTAAAAAATGTATACATTTCATGCAATTTCGTTATTGTGAAGATATAGTTGGCTGCATTATTAGAAGTAATTATTAATAAATTGTCAGCCCTATTTTTAGTATCAGGATATATTGTGATATATCGTGGGTATCATGATATGTGTCGTATCGTCAGACTCAAGGCAATGCAAACTCCAGCAAGTTATATTCAATACATCAACACACTGGACTAAAGATACATGGATTAAAACCAATAACCCATAATTTATTTACTCACTTAAACGCCTGTGACCTACTTAAACGGGAGCACAATTAGCGGGCAGATGTCTAATATAATAACAGCGCGAAATGGTCCACGCCGGTGTAACATCTGATTAGGGAGCCATAACCGTAAATCCTCTCACGCTAAAATTAGACCTTTACAAAGCGCACATTCATTCATACAACAGCGGTCTATACATAGCCTCATAAGGAGCCGAACACCCACTTTCACTGGGAGAAGGCTTCTTTTGGCTCAGTTTGTTCGCCGTCTGAGAGCTGCTCCGAGCTATTTATAACTTCACTCCGCGAGACCAGGGACACTTCATGTTTTCTAGTGACGCTGAGAGAGACAAGGAGACTATTATAGACGGCACTCGACCCAACGTAAACTGTTTGGCTACGATGAAAGACGACGGGTTTTCTGGCGCTTTGACTTTTTTCTCTTTATATTATTTTCGTATTTGCGTTTGACCTATTCCTGAACGGCAGTGACACGATGCTTTTGGCAGAATTTTCAGCAGCTGCAGCACAGACAAAAAACGGTTTTAAGATAGACGCTGGAAAAAAAAAACAAAATGGATTTAAACTGCGCGTTTTCAGGAGCCTGTGAGCAATACGAGCGTTCATGGCCGAGGTTAAGTGTTTGGTTTTCGACAAAAAAAAGGTGAGAGTGACTAATGGAAAAACTGCTGGCTACTATTAGTAGCTTGTGACTGTAATTTTACCTGAGAAAACTTGTTTAAACATCGCAAATCGCCTCATCTGTTAAAGTAAAGCGCAGATTAAAGTCTAACTTGAGTACCAGCCCTTCAGACAGAGCAGTACCTCCAGATAGCGTCTCATCCGCTTTCCTGACAGATCAATAAAATTCAATATCGTCACTTAATTTCCTTAAAAAACACACAAAACTTGCAGTCTTGGTGAATGCTTAACAGTTATGGTTAAAGTTCTGGTTTAAACAAAGCGCAGATTAAAGTCTAACTTGAGTACCAGCCCTTCAGACAGAGCAGTACCTTCGGATAGCGTCTCATCTGCTTCCCTGACGGATCAATAAAATTCTATATAATCGCTTCATTTCCTTAAAAAATACTTAATACTTACTTGGTGAATACTTAACAGTTAAAGTTCTGGTTTAAAAAAAGCTCGGATTAAAGTCTAACTTGAGTAACAAAGCTTCAGACAGAGCGGTGTCTACAGTTAGCGTCACACACCCTCAGAAATGTTCATAACGCTCCAAAGTAGATGCAGACAGCGCATAGTGGTCGTATTGTCCCCCAAAACCAAATATACTCAATAAAACGCTCAAGAAAAGCATAATAAAATCTTTCTCGATGATTCAAAGCAAATAATAGTTTTCTTCACGGCGCGAAAATAAACTTTATTCGGTTATAATGACCCCAAACCATAATTACAGCATTCTGTGAACTGTAATGTCCTTTGCTCTACCGACACATTTAATGAGAACTATAACCGGCACAAGTCCAAGTCCACGGTAGTAAAAGTATGTGCAGTTATAATGAGTGAGGAATCTGCAGACACTTGTTGGGACTGGACACACCCTCCTCACACAGGCTCTGTACTTGGAGCAAACAGGTGCCTTATCTGCAGCTCTGGGCCAGCGCACTACAAGAACTGGTGTTAAACATGACTCATTCAGTACACTTACATGTCTTAAGCGCAATGAAGACTGGAGCCAATTCTCGGTACAGTATTTTCCATTCCCGATTTTTCCCTGATGTAACTTTGTCTTACCCCAGTACAAATATAAAGCCCGTATCAAATCTTATGTAGGCAGAATGTTTAAAATAATGCACTGGAGGCACCTAAATGCTAATGGTTTTATGAGATTATAACAAAAATAAGTGACCAATTTGAATTTTCAAGGTATAAATCTTATTTACGTTGCTTCTCTGTTAAGAAAGATGGAAAAAAATACAGTTTTCTAACCCTAAAATAGTATTTGGGCTTCACAAAAAGTATAATTTATGTAATATATCTGTACATGAAGTGAAAAACTGTTGTGGGCTCAACATTTCTGTGGATTCGTCCAATTTATGTAATATATCTGTACATGAAGTGAAAAACTGTTGTGGGCTCAACGTTTCTGTGAGGATTCGTCCAGTAAAACCTCAAAATGTGGATTTCATCTTTGTAAAAATGCTTAATGTGGATCATAAACTCAAATGTCAAATAAACAATTAAAGTAAAACACAATTTTTATTTCAATTTTTGAACTGGGCTCTGAATCATTCACATGGATCTGTGGTTTTCATTTTCCAAATTGTCCTTGGTTTTTAATATTTTGTGATATTTTGAAGTTAATCCCAGTTTTCTTATTAAAATCATGTTCCACTTCCCATGTGCCTCCAGCTGCAATTTTTAAAAGGCTCTATTATATAAACAGCTTTTAAATGCCATATATTACACAGAATTGACTATTTTGAGCTTTATTCCAAATCATAATGCGTGTTTAAGGAATCATTTAATATCCGTCTACATCTATAAAGCCCAAAAAGCAGTAGTTTGCAAATGAACAGCTACTTTTTACCTTTTGTTCAGAAGAAATGGGCAATTTTAGGGCTGAAATCATCAAAAATCATTCTAGTGAAGGTGTGTGGAGTGGCGCACTTCCTGTATCTTTTCGTTTTAGAAGAACTGAGCCTATATATGCAGTGTTTGTGTGTAAAACATGAAACAAAACACAACTCCAGGTACGTTTTTGATGAGGAAACGACATTATAACAGATCAGAAAAATGCGTAACATGTGTATTTTAAGTCGTCGGTATGAAAACTGCAGCTAATTCTTGGTTTGGTAGTTTCTTAAAGGCATTTTCCCGATTTTTTTTTTTAATATATTGTACAAGCAGCTCTTAAGTTCAAAAAAACACGTCTGCATCTTATTTGAATGTGTTTTATTGAGGTAAAAAGAGCTTAGAAATTCATTGTTGTAAGAATTTGAATGCACGAAAAGCAGTCACTAGGGCGCATAAAAACTTCTATCGCTTTTTGGCAACTGTAAGCGAGGGAATAGTTGTTTTGGAAAAAGATGTTGCGGTAGAAGAGCAGCCACGTCTCTGTCAAAAAGGCCCAAGGCAGCTGTGACGACATTAGCATATTAAACCCTAAATGGATGTGAAATAACGAGACTATGTAAAGCAAACGTGAGTGTCCAAAAATCACATTTTCGCACACCGTTAAACTCCGTAACCTCACTACAACCTGAAATGTGCCGATACTGACGTCGAATATCGGCGGAAATCTATTAAAATTTGCAGGATCAGGTCCCGGCTTGAAAATATCGGTTCTTTCCACGGTTGATTCAGGATTTTCAAGATAAAATACATAGATGAGACCTTCGTGAAAATAATTTTTAGTTCAGTTTCTTGAGTTGTGCCGCTTACAAATTACGTTCAAGGCAAGCAGGTAAGGAAATGCTTAATATTTATTCGCAAATCAACAGTTACAAAAGCTATAAGACACGGGGAAGTAAAAATGATTAAAATACAATATTGTAGTGAAGTTTTGTGAGTAAATGAGGTTTATCTTGATATTAAATACGGAAAAAAAATGTGCTGTTTCACAAAAATCGGTAAAACGACATAAAAAAAAAATGGCCGACATTTGGTCTCGCTTCATTCACATTTCATTTTGATATAGAACGATGATTTTCTAACGCAATACCTCACAGTGCATGTTATTCTGTAGATACTAGAGAGATAAATAGTAGCTACATCACACATTTTTAATATTTTTTGGTTTTAGGAAATAAACTTTTTGAAACCCACGGCGTCGAAATCAGTATTGGAAAACTACAACTTCCTCTACGCCCCATGATTTTCTGTTTTTTGCTTTAATTTCAGCATCTTCCATCCCATATTCACCATTCCTCCTTCAAAGTCCAGACAATGTGAGTCTGCAGCCCCTAAACTTCCCTTTATGGTCCCACTTTTTTGTCCGAAACATAATGAAAGTTTACGGTCACCGGTCGTATATCTTCGCTTCGCTTTTGTTCCTCTACGGCGTCGATTCTTTAGTTTGGAGCGGCTGGCTCTGTTATGGAAAAAATACTGTCACATTCCCTTTAAATCTGACATATATTGTGCGAGTGCTTATCTACGACACCCATGGATCATTAGGTTATATTTTGGCCATTTTAAATTGCGATATTGATCCAAAACAATTTAACAAATGAAATAAATCAGTCAAGTTCCGTGTTAGAAAACTGTCAGGAGTATAAAGATGACTCAAACACGCATGAATCACTCGAAATACAACTTTGAAAGAGTAAATGAGAAAGAAAACAACTAAAACAAAGCCCGAAAAAGCAATAGTTTTACTTAAACCTCTTGTAAATAACAGAATTTTGTATTTCCTCGAGAGTACAGCGGCAGTTTGGATCAAAATCAGACAATTAAATCATTGACAAAAGAAAAGTTTGACCGATATGTGTTTTTTTTCCATGTCCTGTGCCGATGCTGATTGTTTAGAATACAAATCGAAAATGGCCAATAAGCTCTGCCGATATTTCTGAGCCGATATTGGGCTGATTTTGATTATTTTCCCCAATCTTTGCAATTTAAAATCGACTTTAAACACACCTAAAGCAGTTTTCATTCACGTTTTGCGCAGTTGTCTCTTCGTATTAGTGTTTATATGAAGCAATATGTATATTTTTAAGCAGAAGATCGACAAAAACAAAATATCGGCTCATTTTGGAGACTTAAAGCCAATCACCAATACAATAAAAAGTGAAAATATCGAGCTGTTAGATCCGTCGTCCTATATATCGGTTCATATCGAGCCGCGACATTTTGGGACTCGAGCAGGAGGAATGTGAATTATTAATGACGCTAAAGGCTAAGTTAAACCTGCTGCTGATAGTTCTTCCCTTTTTATTTTGAAAATCAGTCCCTCAACTTTAGCTTTAACCATTTATAGTACGAACATGACGTAAACGTTGTTTAACTCGGAGCTTCGTTGACGTACAGTATGAGACGTTTTAAAGTGAAACTCGTTTTTTCTGAAGAACTAAATAAGACAATGTAAGAAACCACAACTTCACTACCAAATCACACTTGGGCAACACCAGTTCTGCATTTTTTGTTGTATCAAAGCGTTATGAAACTGAGAAAATGTTTAGAGAAATTAAGTTTTAGTTTAATAATCTAGTCATTATTATTCACACTATGCTTATATAACTTAAGCATAATATCAATTTTAAAAAATCACCTTAAATAAATAAAAATAAAGCTTAAAATGTACTATGCAAACCAAAAACTTTGATTATTTTTTTCCTGGAAACCAATAATTAAAAATTAACCAAGTATATTATAACACATGCCTAAAAAGACGACTTTAAATAATACTTTTTCACAGTTCCCTTTTCTCTTATCTGCCTTTCATACTAAATTACATGCATGAAGTGTTCCAGAAAGATAAAATACTGAAAATCCTCCTCCTATGGCATTAAACATTAACACTTGGAAATAAATTACATGTTAAATTCTGAAAACAGTTAAGTAATAAAGTGCATAAAGTCCACGTTTGACCCGAGGCGGCTTGGAAGACTTAATACAAGTTGAATGGTGCAGATTTGAACAGTAATTCCCTCCATACAAAGATATTATCCAGCTACAGCCAGGTCAAAAGTCACTGCTAATCATAAAATACAAGGACAAAGTCAAACTAAATCATGCTTGAATTACAGTATCAGTGTGACAGCTCGGGTTTAGTCGAGAAATCACAAACCAAAAGACTCCAGGGAATAAAATTTAAAGAGTTTCCTCATGTTTCCTCATCAAAAACAAGCCTGGAGTCGAGTTTTGTTTCATTCACACATGTTTAAACACATAAATTCTGCATATTTGGGTTCAGAGTTCCACCTTGTAAGCGCTCTACTGTGTTTTTAAACTCCAAACACCTTCACTAAAATCAGACGGATGATTTTCAGCTCAGGAATTTCCAAAGTCAAAGGTAAAAAGCATCCGTTAATTGACATCAGACGTTAGGAAAGAGCAGTTACAGCTTTGGAGATGCAGACAGACTCATAATAAAAGGATTATTCAAACTTCTGTAAATGAAACAAAAAGTAACTCCGTGTTTTTGAGGGCAAAGCAACATTTTAACAAAGGCTTAAATCGCACAAGAATCCATTTTTGCGTAATAAAGGACCTTTACGAAACAAGAACCCTAAAATAAAGCACTTTGAAGCAAAAATGGTGATAACAAAACCAAAACAGAAAGAAATGAACACCACGCAAATAAAATTAATCAGAAAACTAAGGGCCAAACACCGTATTATTATAAATCTTGACAGTTACAGTTTCAGCTACATTGAAGTCCATGTGCTGTATTTAAAAGGGGGCGTGTGCCAGACACCTGTTGTGCCAAGTGACACCGCTCAGTTGCCATAAATACCATAATTTAGCCTCATTTTGTAAACCTATACGGTCATTATAGTCTATTCAAGAAGCACCACGAGTTTAAGACAGTAAATGTAGGTTATAGAGTAGCATTCCTCCTCATTAGTAAAGGTATGAACCCAAATTTGCGTCTTAACGTTTCAAATCGATCCGTCTGCGTCTCATATCCACACGTGTGGCAACTCATCCGAGCCAAAGTTTCACAGCCTATCAGAATCCAACTCGTTTGCGCTCCCATTGATCGTACACAATCAATGGTTGAATGTAATCACCAAGGACACATGCGTTTCCAATGGAACAGCCGCAAAACAGACGCCTCTACGCGCCGTACTTCTGCGTGGTGACTCCTCTGCACGCGTCTATATCGTTACAAGAGGTCGTACGCGCGTAGTATTGGGTGTAAGACGTACACTTTGGCACTTTGGCACAGGAGTCGTGACCAGGCAGCCTCTCCAACGCGGCTCAGAGGCTTGAATACGATGCGAAAAACGTGGTCGCCGTGCGTAAACATGCAAGGATGACGGACAGGACAGGCAATATTTATCAATGGGGTGGACTTACATCTTCAAATAAGGATCCAACGTTGGCTGTCACAAGCAGTATCCCTGTACCTTGCGCAGTTGTCAGCTTTCCTGCCATAATTCAGTCGCAGGTTGTAGCGTGGAAAAATTAGTAAGAAAAATACGAATGCAAGCGTTGAGCGTCTTGGGAAAACGGAGGATTACAACGCGGTGAACTGACAACTCAAGCCGGGGTGGAGGCGGCTCGGCTGGGGCATATTTTGTCAGCAGTAGCCGTGCATCTACCAGGAGTTGCTTAGCAGTGGTGAGAGGAGAAGGAGAGGAGACGAGGCGACAGAATGCAAGCTTTTCGGGGGAGCTACTTTCGCGCGTAAAAAGCCATCGTTTCTGGGGCAAAAGTTGGTGTTTAATCCACGGACGGCCCCACGGAGCTCTTGGTCATCTCAGCCACGCGTGTTGTCCCCCAAATTCCGCGCAGTGTTAAAAGTCTCCCTCCTAAAGCAGGACTCGCCAGCCAGGAGCATTGCCTCGACTGTTTGCAGAGGATAGGCTGCCTGACGTCACCGCGCCAATCGAAACGCGGCGCTTTCTTAAAGTCGTAGCGCACGGGGGGGACGCGCGGCAGATACGCCCCCCAGAGGACACCCGCTGCGCCCATTATCGGACAGGACGGGGGCCATAGGAAGGGGAGATGGATGGAGAGACGGTATTGATTAAATATTAAAGAAGTCGTTTCATATTTAAGGCGATATTTAAGGCGCGACGAATCTATGCGTCCATTTTCGGACAGCGCGGGGAATAGGGGAGGGGGATGGATGGAGAGACGGTATTGATTAAATATTAAAGAAGTAATTACATATTTAAGCTCGCAGAAAGACAAACTAATCAATCCAAGATATTTAAACCTCTAGGGCAGCTTGTTTCAGGCCACTTCTTTTATTGCATTTCATTTTCTCTAATGGCCCATGTTATGCTTTTTTTCTAATCTGTTATTGTGTTTTTTTCTTCAACAAAAATATACGTGGAGTTGTG
>KN519894.1:12145-31211 GCA_000787155.1 Scartelaos histophorus | reverse complement strand
CACTAAAAAAAGGATTAAAACTGGACTGGACTAGATTGAAACCAAGTCACAATTAGTCACTACTATGTAACTTATCAAACATTAAACATATGGCACTAAACACGTCTTTTTGGCATTTGTTCTGTTTGCAATGCTCAAAAATGATGCTTTTGTTGTGGAAATGATTTGCAATAATCATTTTCTGAAGCCTTGTAAGTGACAAAATAAAAAGCAGATCTATTTTCTAAAATGATTCTTGAAACATAAAATAAAACACAACATTTGATTTTTTATTAAACTTTCTTCAATTTGTGGAGATAAGTAGCACTTTTTTTGCTACTTATTTAGAATTTATTATCACCATTTATACTTTTTACTCTTTGTTATTATATTATATTGTAATGTGTGAGCTATGGTGTCCAGATCATTTTCCTTGTAGATCAGTAAAGTTTATCTAAGTCTAAGATAAGACTTGAAAAAATGTATCTGCACTTCCTGGTTTACCTAACGACATCACCAGGTAAAACCATGTGTTTTTGTCTTGGAGTACAAAGACCGACTGCATATGCAAGATTATTCAAAAGTGGACGATTTAAACCACCAAATGTGTTTTAAACATCATGTCCACAAGCTCCAAAAAGTGAAGTTAGACAAATGGTTCCTTTAAAGAGAAGGTATTTGACTGCCGTGGAGTATTACCCGCTAACACATAACATATTTACTGTTCTGATGCTACAAAATGCTAGATTTGCTGAAAATATCGTGTTAAGTCTTTGACATGTCTCTATTTAGATGCTTTCTGACACTTTTTAGTATCGCTATTCTGACGCACCACTTTTTTTTTTTTGTTGTGATAGTCTTCCCAGGTGCGTCTCTCACTGTTCTCCAATCTTCTTAATCTCAACAACTATCAAGTCCCACATATCTCTTTTGGTGCTTGGTTGTACCTGCTGAGGCAGAGAAGAGCTACGTGGCTACGTCCCTGATGTGCTAGCGTAATCCTAACAACCCAACAGATGTCAACTGGCATATGGCCCCGATGATAACAATGGAGGACTATCGCTACACACCTGTGCTGTTGATATTCATTTCCAAAATGTTTGTGTCAATCCAAAGAAGAAGACATACAGCTCTTCATCACTGCCATTGGCAAAGTTTGCGAAGAAAAGTAATTCTAAATTTACTTTTATTCTTTTATTAAATTTCTAAATTCTAAAGTAAAGTAATTCTAATTCTAGTAAGTCTTACATATTTGTTTTTTCTCTAACTGCCAACTCTTTCAATAATCAACAAGAGCAATCCCAGATTACTGATCTCCGCCAAGGGATGACGTGGACACAGACGCAAGAGATTTTTCAAGTGGGAGATATTTTCTGAGACAGAGTGCAATACACTGTAAACTCATAAAGTGCTTATGTCAGCATGATGTTTGGAAGAACCAACTGCGCCAAAATACTCTCCAAACTGATCAAGTACTGATGCACATTCAGAAAGTGCTGAGGTCAGCACAATGTTTGGAAAAACCCCACTGCATCTAAGAAACACAGTGCACTGCAAACCAGATCCAGATCCAGAATCCAGATCCAAACCTGGATCATCACCAAAATTTACTAGATTTGTCCCTGGACCAAGATCTACCTCAGGTGAAAATTTCATGAAGATCCGGCCAGTAGTTTCTGAGAAATCTCATTAAGATTTTGTATCCAGATCCAGATTCCAAGTCTGGATCCAGATCATCACCAAAATTCCGTGGTCCTTGGGCCAAGATCTACCTCTGGTAAAAATTTCATGAAGATCCGTCCAGTACTTTCCAAGAAATCCTGTCCACAGACAAATACATAAATAAATAAACCGACTCGATCGCATAATCTCCTTGGCAGAGATAAAAATGATGAATAATCAGTGGTCAATAATGAGCTAATAGCTGAGCCATAACAGTAGAACGAACTTGAAATTATTGAATTATAGAGTAAACTTTTAGCCTACTTGGTCATTTGAAAATGGTGGCCAAAATGTCTACATTTCGTTGTTCTGGGTGTCACTATAGCCCCGCCCCATCACCTACATCACCTGTTCTCGATTCTGGACCAGTGTTTAGTTGATGCCGAGTTGGAACCTGTTTTCCAGGGCCAGAGGGTGATTTATTTGTGTGGAAAAACAAAGAAGAGGTTGCAGATTGGACACTGGCTCCGAACCAGCACTGAAACTGCCCTGGTAGAAAAGGGGCAACACAAAACCAACTATCCAACTTCATAATGCCAAATATTCGCCACGTTTAGCACATCACTTTGCACTTTATGCTACCTGACTATAACCCCACACACACACCTATGAATAGTACAGCTAAGTCTACTCTAAGTCACTCCCCCTTCAAAACCTCTAAAACGTCTTCTGGCATACCTTTGATGCATGGTCAAAAGCTCCAAAAAGTTTAATTTCCATAATAGCCTCTTTTTAAATATTCCACCTCATATTGCTTTTTGTATTTTGTTTTTTTGTTATGCTAATGCGCTGAATCACAGACAGGAAGCGACTAAATATAGGCGCTTCTGTTTCAGCGTGACACTTGTGTAACACCTTTAATAAAACAGCGGCTGACTTGTGAGCCTTCTCTGTGATGAGTTTATTTTGATGTTAATATTAGATTTCATAAGCGCTATAGAAATGTCCCTGTGATCTGAGTGGGCAGTGCTCCGCCTCAGACTCTCTTCACACAAAGGCGACAATTCAGGTAACGGATAAAATAAATGCATTTTCCAAACAAACAAGTTATGAAACCCCCTTGAACTCAAATACAAATCAATTAAAGAAAGGGTGTTATGCAAAATCAACTTTTCTGAGTGTTTTACAATTTTATAGCGTTGTTCCTTTGTCAAAAACATCTCTCCTGGGCCCTGTTCAAACCCTCCTCATGATTAGCTCTAAGATTATGTACAAGACTCCGCCCACAAGCCTACATCACCCACGCTCCCACACGGCAATTAGTTTCAGCTACCGTTACTATACTATATCATTTACTATACTATCCCCCAAAGTAGTTAGTAACTGGATTACTAAGCAAAGAAAGTAACTAATTACCAGATAAAGTAACTATTGACATGGCAAAAAGCTAAATCTAGCAGAGTTAAAATAGTTTAAATTAAGAACTTTCACGTTATTTGAGTCAATTCAACTTCAGCAAATTCAAATTCAATAAGTAAAATGATCTACCAAGAGAATAAGTGTGTTTTTCTTAATTCAAGCAAAATTTTCTTTCTTATTTTAATTATAAAGAGTTGTTTTTGTCTTGTTTTAAGTGTAGAAAGATTTTAATATTTTAGTATAGTATAAAAGTATTGCTGTTCCATTGCCAGATAATCGTTAAGTTTAATTTACTCAAATCATGATGAAACTTTCTCAATTCAAGTAATCTTAATTAACTCAATTCATTTTAGTTTTTGCTGTGCAATTAAATAAACAAAAATCAAATCCCCAGCTGCTTTTTCCAAGTTAAAACATACAAAATATAGACTTATTTCATTTGCACATCACCACACGTGCCAACAGCCAGAGTGATACAGCTGTTCTCCTCTACGGAGATCGAAAACACCGAAGCGGAATGTCACTGTCAGGTGTTTCAGGAAAGCAGGTCCAACTTGAAAAACAGACACAAGGTTCATCTCAGCTGTAAGACTTTCATTCAGTTTTTCAGTAGTAGGAGTAAAAGATTTAAAGTAAACAAATATATGAAGTCATGACGTTACATTTAACTAGGTTGAACTTAAATCCATTCTACAACGACACCAAATTGGAATATATTTAAACAATTAATTGCCAATTAGATTAAATTATTTCAATCAATTTTTTACATTTTCAGAACTTAAATCAAATTACTACTTTCTAAATTGTTAATTTACTGTTAAATAAAATTTGGACATTTCACAAAATAAATCTAAGGCTTCTCATTGTGCCACTGAAATGAAAGAGAATCTGATTATTTCTGATTCTAAATAAAGGATTATTTTGCCGTGATTCTATCCTTGACGTCTTAACACCATTTTCACAAACTTAACCGTCCTCTCTGTGTGTGTCTGTGGTTTCCTGGTTTGTTTGTGTGCCTTATTTAAATGAGTCCAGCAAACACCAGCGGCTCACCGGGACATTTTGCCCAATACTGGTCAGACTAGGCACAGGATAAAAAGAGGGGAAGGAGAGGAGGGGAGTACGAGCAGAGAGCCTGAGCTTTATACCATCTATATACAACTTTATCTTTATACAACTATACAATCAGAACAACTATGCAACTGTATTGTCACCACAGCTGTGCACTCATAACAACGATACCCTTACAACAACTGTACAACTGTACCATCTCAACAACTGTACACTCTCAACAACTGTACCATCTCAACAACTGTACACTCACAACAACTGTACAATCACAACTGTACACTCACAACAACTGTACATCACAGCTGTACCGGCACAACAACTGGTCGTGAGGATGTTCAACTACATCCTCACCACAGGGCAAACCTTTTACACATCAGACTGTGTCCAAACAGCATGTACCATCTCAACAACTGTACCATCTCAACAACTGTACACTCTCAACAACTGTACCATCTCAACAACTGTACCATCTCAACAACTGTACACTCTCAACAACTGTACCATCTCAACAACTGTACCATCTCAACAACTGTACACTCTCAACAACTGTACCATCTCAACAACTGTACATCACAGCTGTACCGGCACAACAACTGGTCGTGAGGATGTACAACTACATCCTCACCACAGGGCAAACCTTTTACACATCAGACTGTGTCCAAACAGAATTTACCAATTGTACTGATATCAGAACATTACATCCATGTGCACTACAAGACTACAGTATGAGGCTGCAGCTCACAGATGGGGGCGCTAGAGCTGGATATTGGTTTTTCAACACAGGTTACCCCAAATTGTGCTGCAAGTTACGAAATACCTAGAAGAACAGGCATTCTGATTGTGATCAATCAACTTTTCTCAGCTTTTTACAATTTTATAACCTTGTTCCCTCATCAAAAACATGTCTGAAGGGGGTTGAGATGTCATCCATGTATGTTTGAGGAATGATCTCTCCTGGGCCCTATTCAAACCCTCCTCATCATTATGTGTAAGATTCTGTACAAGACTCCGCCCACAAGCCTACGTCACCCACGCTCCCATTGGACAGTTCTCCATAAATAAACAAAAACAGATCTAAATAGTCGTCCACAGTGTTGGGCAATATCCTTCAAAAAAGTAATTAGTTACAGCTAATGTTACTATACTATCCTTCAGAGTAGTAGTAACTGGATTACTGGGTGATGAAAGTACCTCATTACCAGATAAAGTAACTACTGACTCTGCAAAAAGCAAAATCTAGCTAAGTTAAAATGGCTTAAATGAAGAACTTGTCGCCTCTCCATAGATCTGATGATAGGAAGGTTTAATACCAAACTGTGAAACATTTCAGACAAAGTTATAACATCTCCACGAAGAAACACACTTGACGGACCCTCCACCAAAAAAGTTACACACTGCAGCTTAGACTTAGATATTACTTTTTGCAGTGTATAGATATAAATGACAAAAATTGAGGGTAAAAATAACATGCCATGGTTAAAAGCCGTGAAAAGTCCATTCTGCAGAATAAGTCCGCTTTAAAACCCCGCCTGTGGCATCATAGACAAATGAAGGGTGAACCGAGCCTGGTCATTAACATTGTACAACTCTACATCCCATCCCATTTTTATCAAGCCGCCTCTTCTACACTGAATTACAAACACAAAAATAAAAAAACGATGCACTAATGTGTCTGCAGATTTAATAGCATAAATGACTGCAGCAAAGCACGGCCCATTTCTCTTCACATTTCTCTTGAATAATTCTTTTAGCAGCAACATAAACATCAGGCTTGGATCCACACATTAGGGCTGTTAAAAGTAGTGAAAATCTATATACTACTACTACTAATTGATGCTAAAACTAGTATCAAAAATAGAAACACATTTGAGCTCATATTGAATCTGAAAAAGTCACATTTTGACAGAAATGAACCTTTTCTTAGCACATAGACTAGTATACGCTCACGAAGGAATCTACCTGACCACTGAGGGATTACACATATATAAGAACACATATATAAAAGAAAGTACAATGATTTAATGTTGAAAATCACATTCTTTTGTCTAAATAAAGAGTTTTTATTATCATCAAGAATCAGTATTGAGTATCGTGCAGAATAATTTATGTAAAACTGGATTGGTTTTGTGTAACTATCGAGCCAATTTATGTGGCCCGCAAGGGGTAAAAAGGTATATTTTTTTACTATGTTGTGATTCTGTACTGCTACTACATCTCCCACAATGCACCGCAGTTGTTTCCCGTGAAGTAACTGCGGGGTGGCCAAGAAAACTCAACAAATCTTCCCAAAATGTCCAAGAAAATAAGCTGATGCAGAAGAACGGATATTTCATGAATGTCACTGAAGGAGTAATGTGAATATCGTAACTTTGTCAATACAGCACAAGTACAAATAAATTCAATATTATACAGGGGGTCCAAACAAAATTTAACAGAATTTTAAAAGCAATTATCTTGAAAACTACTAGCTCAGAGATGACCGTGTGGAAGCAGATTCAAAGATGCAAAATGACTTTTTTGGGGAGTCAATGGCTCATCTTGAAAACAGAAATGGGAGTGGATCTCTCCTTCACTGTGGTTCTCCCTGAGGTTTCTAGTTTTTTTCCCACTGTTTTTTTTTTTTTTTGTTTTTCCTTGCCGAAGAAGGAGGGTCTAAGGACAGGAGATGCTGAGACAATGATCCATTTGCCTGCTTGTTGTTGGACATTCTGTATTTTTGAATTATTAATTCATTATTAATTATTATTACTATTTTTCTTATTCTTCTTCATTCTCTGACATCTCTGTTTGCTAATTTAAAAATTTTGTGAAAAAACAAAAATAAATTGAATTACATTCTGTGAACATTTTAAGTTATTTCATCATTAAATGGTTTGGGACACCCTGTATGATATTCGAAACTTAAATAAAAATGAAATGAAAAATCAAATACAGACTCTCATTTGTAACATACCGACTTTACAATTACAGTTACAGTTTTAACTTATCAACCTGTAGCCCGTGGCCCTTAAATGACCATGATCCATATGTGGCCCTTGGTGAAAATGAGTTTGACACCCCTGATCTAAATTTAGCAGATGATCTAATACTGCTCTACCTTACAGTGCAGGTCTACAGCAGGTTTAAAATATCGGTTTGTCTTTGAACGTGACATAAAGTACAACGCTCACATTAAAAGTCACATTATGATTGTAAAAACAAAAGGACAAAAAGCTATGTCGACGACAGAGACATGTCCAGGCAGCAGTGTGAGCTTTACGGCCGATATACTTGTCCGTAAGTTCTCAGTGTTGCTCCAGCGAGTCAAAACAGCACTTTCCAAACGCTCCTGCTCGCCATTGTATACTGCACGTCTCTGGCACAACTACAAGAAAAAGACTTTGCCCAGTTTGACAGTGGCCCATAATGACTCTCTGAAAGTGCCCGTGTTTTGTAGCGCCAGAGAAATGTGTGTAAACTGTAGTGTGGGACTTTTGATCAAACATTGCATTTATTCTTTTATGCGTTTGTGCCGTGAATCTGAACAATCAAATCATCTAAGCTCTAGTTTGTCTTGCGAGAAGATCTATCAGATTCACCTCTGAGCTGTGGAGACGATGGTGCTCGTATCTGTAGAAATGATAACCTGCTTTGTATATTTACATTTACATTACAAGGTTTAGGGAGGGTTAGGTATAGGGTTAGGGAGGTTTGGGGTTAGGGTTAGGGTGAGGATTAGGGAGGGTTAGGATTAGGGTTAGGGAGGGTTAAGGAGGGTGAGGATTAGGTTTAGGTTTAGGTTTAGGTTTAGGTTTAGGTTTAGGTTTAGGATTAGGGTTAGGGTGAGGATTAGGGAAGGTTAGGATTAGGGAGGGTTAAGGAGGGTGAGGATTAGGGTTACATTTAGGTTCAAGTTTAGGGTTAGGGTTAGGGTGAGGATTACGGTTAAGTTTAGGTTTAGGGTTAGGGTTAGGGTGAGGATTAGGGAGGGTTAGGATTAGGGAGGGTTAAGGAGGGTGAGGATTAGGGTTAGGTTTAGGTTTAGGGTTAGGGTTAGGGTGAGGATTAGGGAGGGTTAGGATTAGGGAGGGTTAAGGAGGGTGAGGATTAGGGTTAAATTTAGGTTCAAGTTTAGGGTTAGGGTTAGGGTGAGGATTACGGTTAAGTTTAGGTTTAGGTTTACGTTTAGGTTTAGGATTAGGGTTAGGGTGAGGATTAGGGAGGGTTAAGGAGGGTGAGGATTAGGGTTAAATTTAGGTTTAAGTTTAGGGTTAGGGTGAGGATTAGGGAGGGTTAGGATTAGGGTTAGGGAGATTTAGGGTTAGGGAGGTTTAGGGTTAGGTTTACATTTAAGGACAGAGTTAGGGAGGGTTAGGGTTAGAGAGGGTTAGGATGAGGGTCAGGTTTAGGGTTCGGGTTAGGATTAGGGTTAGGGAAGGTTACGGTTAGGTTTAGGGAGGATTAGGGTTAGGGAGAGGATTATGGTTAGTATCATGACAACAACTCCCCTCCCCTCACTTTCCCTTTACCAGTAGAACCATCCACCTCTTCCTCTTCATCACCATCAGTGTCAAAACCCTGAGGTAGAAATCCAGATAGTGAGGGTCAGGTTTAGGGTTCGGGTTAGGATTAGGGTTAGGGAAGGTTACGGTTAGGTTTAGGGAGGATTAGGGTTAGGAAGGATTATGGTTAGTCTTAGGGAGGGTTAGGGTTAGGTTTAGAGAGGGTTAGGATTAGGGTCAGGTTTAAGGTTAGGATTAGGATTAGGGTTAGGGAGGGTTAGGTTTAGGGTTAGGATTAGGGTCAGGTTTAGGGTTCGGGTTAGGATTAGGGTTAGGGAAGGTTACGGTTAGGTTTAGGGTTAGGATTAGGGTTAGGGAGGATTATGGTTAGTATCATGACAACAACTCCCCTCCCCTCACTTTCCCTTTACCAGTAGAACCATCCACCTCTTCCTCTTCATCACCATCAGTGTCAAAACCCTGAGGTAGAAATCCAGATAGTACGGCGCCCCCTAGAGACCCATTTACATACAGGCATCATATCTCGTGTCACGCATTAGGCTACTTATTAGCTAATAGCACCAGAGGCCTTTTCATCGCTTTAGCTGAAATAATAGCCCTTATTATCTCCATACTCAGAATTTCAGGCCCTTTTGAGCAACTTTATGGTGGATTTTGGCCGAGATGATGTCTTTTAATTAAATTCTAGTACAGTCACGTAATCGCTAACGTGATGTAATATTGTAGTGCTAGTGTATTTTTGAACTCCTCTGACTCTCTGCTAGCTCCCAGAAGATTAAAACAAGACAAAAACGAGACTGAACTCGGTCTAAACCAGGAATAAACCATGGCTGTATTAGAGGAGTGAACCTGGCTGAACTAGATCTAAACCAGGAATAAACCATGGCTAACCTACTGTATAAGAGGAGTGAACCTGGACTAAACCGGGTCTAAACTTGGACTAAACCTGGAGTAATCCATATGATATAAAAATGAGGAGTGAACTTGGACTAAACCAGGTCTAAACAAGGACTAAACAAGGACTAAACCAGTACTAAACAAGGACTAAACCAGGTCTAAATAAGGACTCAACTAGATCTAAACCAAGACTAAAACAGAGCTGACCTACTTTAAAAGAGGACTGAACTAGATCTAAACCAGGTCTAACCAGGAACTAAACCAGGACTGACCTACCACATAAGAGCAGTGAACTTGGACTAAACCAGGTCTAAACAAGGACTCAACTACGTCTAACCTAGGACTAAACTAGGTCTAAACAAGGACTAAACTAGGTTTAAATCAGTACTAAACCAGGGCTAACCTACTGTATTTGAGGAGAGGACTTGGACTAAACAAGGACTAAACAAGGACTAAACAAGGACTAAACCAGGTGTAAACCAGTATTAAACCATGGCTAACCTACTGTATAAAAGGAAGGAACTTGTACTAACCAGGTCTAAACCAGGACTACACCATTACTGACCTATGTGATATATATATGAGGAGAGAACCTGGACCAAACCAGGTCTAAACAAAGACTCAACTAGGTCTAATCCAGGACTAAACCAGGGCTGACCCACATGGTATATACATGAGGAGTGAACTTGGACTAAACCAGGACTAAACATGGACTGAACTACGGCTAAACCACGACTAAACCAGGGCTGACCTACTGTATACGAGGAGTGAACTTGGACTAAACCAGGACTAAACAAGGACTAAACCAGGTCTAAACAAGGACTCAACTAGATCTAAAACAGGACCAAATCAGGGCTAACCTACTTTATAAGAGGACTGAACTAGATCTAAACCAGGACTAAACCAGGGCTGACCTCATGTATAAGAGGACTAAACTAGGACTAAACCTGGACTGATCCATATGATATAAACATGAGGAGTGAACTTGGACTAAACCAGATTTAAACAAGGACGAAACAAGGACTAACCCAGGTCTAAATAAGGATTCAACTAGATCTAAACCAGGACTAAACCAGAGCTGACCTATTTTAAAAGAGGACTGAGCTAGATCTAAACCAGGTCTGACCAAGAACTAAACCAGGACTGACCTACCACATAAGAGCAGTGAACTTGGACTAAACCAGGTCTAAACTAGGACTCAACTAGGTCTAATCCAGGACTAAACCAGAGCTGACCTACTGTATAAGAGAAATGAACTTGGACTAAACCAGGTTTAAACAAGGACTCAGCTAGGTCTAGACCAGGACTACACCGGAGCTGACCCACATAATATATATGATGAGAGAACTTGGTCTAAACCTGAACTTAAACTGGACTAAAGTGAATAACGAGGTAAAAATGAGGACATCAACAGGACTAAACCAGAACTAAACCCAAACATTAGTTCTAGTTTTGAGAATAGAACCTTTTATAAAACTATTGTCTATAGGACAATTAAAATTTAAAACATGGAAGGACAAAACCATCATGTGTCAGATGTGCTTTTGTAGAAAAAAACACCATAATACTCCAGAAGTTTCCAGTTGTGGTCTCAGCTGACTGAAATACCAACAAATCTGATCCTTCAAAAACATGGAATCACCCTAAAATCTGAATCATTTCTTGCTGGAGAATTGCGTCAGCCGTCTTAATATCTCCCCGATCTCCTCTTTCTGAGCTGTTTTGCATATTTGATGAAGTACTCGGAGCGCTCTGTTCACACGTATGAATATTTGATGCTCTGGGCGTAATTCGGTGTACGCGCAATCATATCCATAACGCCGGCCGAGATCTGCGTCATGTTAAGTACATCTGTGCACCATGTGACTGGACCATGTGACCGAGCGGATTACGTGGATTTATATGTATATTTGCGATGCCGTGTGTGTATAGATGAGGATTATACCTTCGAACATAACTCGCGCAGTAATCCTGGTTATTTAGCCGAGGGTTAAAGGATTTATTGTAGTACACGGAGAAGCAAATGTAGGATTTCGATGGAGAGTTCGGTGTTTAATAGAATAATAAATGACCATATAAAACACGGTTAAAGTTAATATCTCTCTATCCATTCATCCTTTCGTCCACTCATGTATCCACCGTCTATCTGTCCGTCCATCTATGTATCTATCCTTCCATCTGCCCATCTATGTATCCGTCTACTCATGTGTCCAAATATCAGTCCATCACTCTATCCATCCGCCCATTTATCGATCTATCCATCTTCTCATGTATCCACCCATCCATCAGTCCATCTACTCATGTATCCAGGTATCTATCTATCTATTTATCCATCTATCCGTCTATCCACTCATGTATCAATGCATTTATCTATCTATCTATCTATCTATCTATCTATCTATCTATCTATCTATCTATCTATCCACTCATGTATCAGTGTATCTATTCATCTCTCAGTGTGCCAGTCTCTCCATCCTTCTATCCATTTATCTGCTTTTTCTTTTTCTCCCACTTCGAGTGCCCTGTCGTCTCTCACCTCTTACTATAGAACACTTTCAATCACATTTCATCTTTTTAAAAAAAAAATCTGAATCAGGTAAATACATGTGGACCACAAGGGGTCGCTATACCTCTGACAGGGAAAAAAAAAAGATCTATCTATCCATTTATCCGTTTATTCAGCTGTCATCCATCCATCCATCTAGCTATTTATCCATCCATCCATCTATCTAACCGTGCATCTACTTATCCATTCATCTACCATCCATCCATCCCCCTCTCATCCATCCATCCATCAGTGTCTGTTTCCCCATCTGCCTGAAAATATACCTGAAAACTTTTTTTTTTTCTTTTTGTAATTTTTAAAACAATAAACAGAAAGCAAAAAACATAAGGGAACTGATAATATGTAAATGCAAAGAAAAAACACACATGCAAACAGTGCATTAAGAACTGTACTACACATTTTGTTTGTTTGTTTGTTTGTTTGTTTGTTTGTTTGTTTGTTTGTTTGTTTGTTTGTTTGTTTTTTGGATGTTTGTTAGTCTTATATTCAGTTATGTCTTGTGTCTATTTTCTTACTAATGTACTGGGTATTTTACCTCAAACATGGCAAATTATATCATATTATATTATTAATAAAACATGTAAAAAAGCAACATTGACATTCAAAATTTGAGTTCAGCAAAAATGAAAAAAGGAAGAAATTAAATGAGAATAAACAACATGAAACCAGCTAAACCCGTTATGTGTATTTTAGCTGTCATCTGTGCATGTTTGAGTTAAGTAAAAGTCGGAAAGTACAGTACTTAAGTTAATTCGGTATTTTACTGAAGTACATTTTAACACAGATACTTAAACTGTGTATTTTAGCTGTCATCTGTGCATGTTGGAGTAAAGTAAAAGTCGGAAAGTACAGTATTTAAGTAAATTCAGTACATTTTAACACGGATACTTAAACCTTTACATCACATATTTATACTTTCTACTCCACTACATTTCTGACCAATATACAAATAAACACAGAATAAAACTACAGGTTTGATTAATTCTGTTGAGCAAAATTCACCACAAATTTGTATCAAAATCACTGCATTTAAAACCTCCGGTATCTGTACTTTTACTAACAACATTTAGTAGTTCTGTATCTGTATAATATTTCTGACATGTTTTTTCCTTTTTAAGTGACAATTCAAATGTTCAACAAGAAAACACCCCTTGAAATCAAATTTGTGTAATAACCAGGATTTTTTTTTGTATCTTACATAAGTAGATTTTAACATGGATACTTTTACTTTGCTACATTTGAGAGCAGGTATCTGTACTCTCTACTCCACTACATTTTGGACAATATACAAATAAAAATTTATTCTGAAAAATCTTATAAAATTTACATAATTCACACAAATTTACTACATTTGAAGCCTTATAAGATGTCAAAATCTTTTTAGAATTTTAGACTGGATACTTTTAGGTTTACTAGTTTGCTCCAGTATTTGTACTTTTACCAACACAATTGAGTACTTCTTCCTCGATTGAGTATCTGTATAATATTTCTGACCGACTGACATTTTTTTCCTCAAAAGTTCAACATAAACTACCACTTGAAGTCAAATTAGTAGAATGATCAGGAAAAAAAAACAGCTATCTGTGTTTTACTTAAGTGCATTTTAGCGTGGATACTTTTACTTCACTACATTTGAGAGCAGGTATCTGTACTTTCTACTCCACTACATTTTTGAACAATATACAAATAAAAACAGCTAGAATAAAACTACAGATTCAATTGATTCTGAAAATTCAGCACAAATCTGTACCAGAATCTCTACATTTCTTCTTTTTAGTCTTTCAAACTGGATATTTGTACATTTACTAGTATTATTTTGCTTGTCCTAACAAAATTTAGTACTTGTATTTTACTAAAGTACATTTTAGCGTGAATACTTTTAATTTAATAACAAAATTCAGCACAAATATATATCAAAATCACTTAATTTGAAACCTTATAAACTCAAACCTCAAAATATTTTTTTCCTGTAATACTTTTATGCTTACAAGTATTTTTTTCTCTTGTATCTGTACTTTTACTTACAATATTGTGTCCTTCTTCCACCACTGAGCATCTGCATAATATTTCTGACCGACACTGCAAGTCAAAAGTTCGACATAAACCACCACTTCAAATCAAATTAGTATAATAATGAGCTAAACCTTCCGGGTGTATCCTGACCCAGTGAGTAAACACACTCAAATCCACCAGCAGAGATTAACATGTGGTTTTTAACTGCTGCAGATCTTTCCTTTTCCAGGGGTCGTGACCTTTGTGCCAGTGGATTTGCCGCCATCTGCCGCTCCGGGCCCGTCCCGCTCTGATGTCGGAGTATTGTTTCCTGCGTCCTTCTGTCCACGTGCACTTCAGAAACACTAAGCCTCTTTTAAAGGAAATGTGTGTACGATTAAAGTGCATAAACTTGACCTGTGTGTGCCCCAGATATGAGCCAAAGTGAGTGTGACGGCCTCTCATCATTCTCTCGTTTTGACTTCATTTGGTGGAAAAGTGAATTCCTACGTGTGTGAAATTCCCTTGGACTCCACGGACTGAAGCTAAACGCTACTCCCCTCACTGACATTTCTTTACTTTTTTAACTTTAATGTTGTTTTATTAATGTTGTCGTTTTATATGGCGCTCTGGAGTATAAGTCGCACCACCCAAGAAATGCGTAATCAACAAGAAAAAAACATATATATATATAAGTCACACTGGACTATAAGAAGCACTTTTTGGGGGAAATTATGTTATAAAATCAGAGACATTTCTTTACTTTTTTAACTTTAATGTTGTTTTATTAATGTTGTCGTTTCATATTGAGTCACTCTGGAGTATAAGTCGCACCACCCAAAAAATGCATAATCAACAAGCAAAAAACATATATAAGTCACACTGGACTTTAAGAAGCACTTTTTGGGGGAAATTATGTTATAAAATCAGAGACATTTCATCTTAAAGGGAAGTTATTCGGCTTGTAAGTCTGATGTCACGCACGACTTCCGGGTCCAACGAGACATTCACCCCGAGCTCGACAGGCATTAAGATATATGTGTGTGAAGCCGACACAATTAAAATCACATTATTTTCATACGCCTACTAATGATACATGGAGGATATTGTTTGTGTTTCCTCTAACGGACACAGAGACGCAAAATACAAACTTGGGAAATAGCGAAAATAATTAGAAAACTTTATTCCTCACCTCTTGTAAAGTTGTAAAGCTGTTAAACTGCAGCATTTAATCCACATTATCCATAGAAATTGACATCCAATCCACAAAATATCACTATTAATCAAGGCGTTATTTAAAAGTAAAAAGTGGAGATAGTTCCTCACGTGTGTTTGTTTATCCACACACGAGAATCGAGTTATAGCTGCAGATTAGCAACAGTGACTCTACTTCCTGTGGACTTTATCGCTAATCTTTTACCTTTAAAAAATTCTGTATCTGAAGTATTGCACCACATATCACTAATAATAATCACACAGTTTTGACTTGTATCTAATCTGGAATTGCAGAGCTCTGATCTTTGAACACTTCAGAGTCTCAGAGCGAGTGGTTTTACTATGGACAGGAAACAGGAGACGCTCCGATGTGTCCAACCTGAGCCCAACAGAAGATCTAAATATTTGTCTGAACCTGTTGGACTTAGGTCTGGTTTTCGTGCTCTATTGTGAACATAAATATGATGAGAGAACATGTAATGGGATGATTTGGAGGATTAGCACCAGCGGCTACGACATAAATCTGCTTTTGCTAGCGACAGAGCTAAAGAAACTGCTAGAAACGAGAGGTGACGTTAAACTGGCGAGTCATTCTAAGTGAATAAAGTGTTGGGATGTACATATTTCTCTCTGTTGTGACATAAATAACGATGGGAGAACATGGAATGTGGCGACTTAGAAGAATCTCTACTGCAGATTTCCTCGTAGCTACTTTAGCTGTGAGAGTGGATTTGTTTTTGGTGCAAAAACAAGTTGAGGATCAGATCTCCACTTTTCTTTCTCATCCACAGGACAAAAAGAAAGAATGGTCATTTCTCCTCGCCTTATGTATTAGTTTCTGATCTGTCCAAACAGTGGGGCTCACAACACTGCAGTATTTTTACATGTAAATCAGTTGGACCAACTTCAGCTCGGCTGTGCCTTGGAAATAGAATTATGACGTAGTGACTTATAAGATGAATAGTAATAATAACAATAGAACAGAGAACACAAGGCCGAATATGTGTCTGGTCTGTTAACGTAACATATAAACAGTTCTTCAGAGAACTAGAGCATAAACAACAGAACAGAACACTGCAAAATCTCACTGTAAATCACTAAATCCACTGAATTCTTCATCCCCAGTGTCACTGCTGAGCAACTCCGCGACCACTTCCAGTTGGAATTATTCCGGCCTTTCTGAATCCAGGATTCTTTTAGGGGACATTTGTGTTGAGTTTTTGCTCAGTCGTCTTCAGAAGTTTGTTTAAATTTTACATTTCCGCACTTCAGAAGACTGAAACCAGACACGAAACCAGACAGAGCAGCAGCTCTGTGCAGCAGACATGTGCAGTAGAGCCATGGGACAGTGGTACAGGACTAATAAAAGCAGCAGATACTGGCACAGAAGGCTAGAGCGCCCTCTCATGGCGGTCAGTGTGAGCATTTTAATATATAAATTGCACCGGAGCATGAGTCGCAGGACCACCCAAACATGAAAAATACATTATATGATGTTTATGTTCCTCATCCAGACATGTAACTGCTGACACACAGCAATGTGTGTTGTATCACCTCTGTGCACCCAGTTGTGTGTAATAAAAAATTAAAAATACAATTTCATTTAGTGCAATAATACTTGCTGCAAATATAAATGATAGTTTCCCACCAATCAAGAAGCAATTTGTGAAGAAAAGTTGAAAAACATTTAGACAATTACAGGAAGTGGGAGTTCTGTTTTAGAGACTTCCACACTGATGACATCACACTGGGACAACTCTGTCCAAACATTACACACAATTTAGTGGAAGCAGAATGAGCTTCACATGAGGCTCATTTTGGGCCCTATGACAGTGGAGTGGTTCATTGTGTTTGTGGGGACCTGACTCACACACTGAGCAGTTTATGAAACTTTTGAAACTGAGCTCAGTTTTCATCATCATATCATGGGAATTTGACCAACTAAGAAGTGCAGCCTGTGCAGTTCAAAGGACACACGTAAGACGCTGTTAGATTTAGTGAAATGAGCTGATTGTTCTCCCCATGGATCTATAATAAGAACTGGATAAGCTCTATATGTACTCCAGAAAGATTTCTCCCATAGAGCGCAGTGCATTTTGGTGAGGTGATAGTGCTCGTGTTCAGCTGACAGAGCACTGACAACTCTCATAAAGGGCACATTTTATAAGGATTCTTCCTTATTCTTAGATATGAACTTTATTTATTTTTTTATTGTCAAAGTGCCTAAAAGTCAGCTCTGTAAGAGTCAGAACTGATTGGTCAGAACTGCACATTTCTCATTCTGGACGTAGGCCCAGTATTCAGGAATAACGTGGAAATAAACATCTTTTTTGGGGCCCATACACCAATGAGCACAGGCCACTGAAAACAGTACAACACCATCTTGGGTTCATCTTCCAGATTTTATGATAGTTCTGGGAGACTGTTCATGAGGCTAGATAAAGAGATGGACATTTAAGATGCTACAGGCTTTTTACACCAAATGTGGCAGCAAACAAAAAAGAACTTCCACAGGAAATAGTCCAAGACCTTCCAGAGGAAACACTTTGAGGGAATGGACCATTTTGTTACCAAACAAAACATCAGAGAAGAGTAAGAACAAGAGCTTTCCTGCTGTGTTCACCTGCTGTGATGCAAAAGGACTTAGAGGAGGGAAACTTTTGGCTCTTTCGCTCCTCAAGCTGCCCCGTCGTCCTGTTAAACTGACCTGAGACCTTCGACTGAGACCGCTGAGGTGCACAGTGTAAATGCTGTTGCTCGGGGTCAATAAAGTATCTCTCTCTCATTTGGGTTTCCAGTTTGAATCCTGAAATCCACTTGGTTTAGCCTAAAAAGCCTCTGATCTCAGGGTCAGGTTTGTGGAGATGCAAGCTCGCTCACAGTAAGCATATTTTCTAGGTTTTTCAGATCTTTAAACCAAAAAAAAAAGCCATATATAAAATACCTTTATGAACCATGGTGCAACAGTGTCTAAAATCATTTCATATACAGCGCTGTAGGTCTGAGTGAAAGTGTTCCCCGTTAAAGATTGGCAGGGAGCGAGCCGAGCCGACAGTAGAATGTAATAAAAGTGTGTTTGTGGGTCCAGAGTCTGCAGACGGTCGTGTGCTGTATGCTGCACACGTCCACACTGTAATTACAGACACACACCAGCGGGCCACAGCGTCTTATATAAGAGCTCCAGCACAGAGTAGAAGAAGAGCACACAGCAAAAACGCTCAGATGACACGAATTCTGGAAAAAAGTTTGGGCTTCAAGGAGTTTGGCAGCGTTTCTATATGTTTGAAAAAGCACCTGGGAGGGTGAAGTGGATTCTTAATGAGTCTGAGCACCTGTCTGTCCCTCTTGTGCTTGTTCCTTAGTCAAAAAGTCTTACATTTGCAGTGCACTGTGGAACTTTTTGGTTAGAGTGAGGATTCGTATGACATTAAACAGCTCTAATTTATATTTATGGGTTAGTCACATGACGTGTGTCCAGTTCCAAAAAATGTGATAATTATTCCCCACATCCACATCCCTGTAGAACCTCTGCTCCATGGAACCAAATCATTTTTTTCCACAAATCCTGAGTTATTCTGCATGTTTTTGTCCTTAAAGTGTCAAATGTACATGTGGTGCGACCCTCCGCCCTTAACTCATTTTTTAAACTCTTCTTCTGAACATGAAATTTCAGCTTTATTGAACAGATATTTCTATGGAAGATCATTTGTGTGATCAGATTCTGAACTTTAAATATCACTGAATTTCTCACATTGAATTTTTG
>KN519894.1:0-11923 GCA_000787155.1 Scartelaos histophorus | reverse complement strand
GAGTATGGAAGATAATTTGTTCCATCATATTTTGAATTCTAAATGTAGTTGAATTTCTCACTTTGAACTTTTTAACTCTGAAAAAACATGTTTGAATTTTGTGTGTTTAAAATTCAATATAAAAAAGAACAAATATTTTCAAGCCCTCAACTATAGCAATCCATTTTCAGAGTGTAAAATTCATAGTGAAAAAAAATCAAAGGAAAGCTTCAAGATGTCAAGGCAGAAGCAATCGATCCAAAGTGATTCGATCTAACTTAGTAACAAACAGGCAATGGTGCAGTGAATTCTGATTGGTCAGAATGAATCTATTCAGAACCTCATCTCGTATTTCTTAAGTGTAAACCCCGCCCACAGATAAGAACAGCCAATAGGAAACACCCTGCAAATCACTAAATCCCTTAAATTCTTTAGACTTGGCATCACTTCACTTAGAATTTTCATTTCTCTTTCTTTCTGAATCATAAGTTAAAAAAAAATCAAAGTGAGAAATTCAGTGGCATTTAAAATTCTAAATCTGATGAAACAAATTATCTTCGATATATTTCCCCCACAATATTCAAACAAATATTGTCCTAGTGTGTCCATTTTTTCAAATCTCTCAAATCTCATGTTTTCAAATCTCAATCTCGTGTTCATATGACTCACAACTTAGATTAACATCCCAACCATGTGCCAAATAGGAAGTGCTCCAGGAGGCTCTTCCGGCTCCTTCTGACTCTGGCTCTCATTGACTTACATTAGGATCTTGTGGCTCTTCTCTCTGTACCTGCTGCTGTGATCCTCTTCTTCTTGGTCTTAAAATGTTCTTATCAACCCGCGACACATGATCCTGATTTTTTTTCCCCCTATTTGGTTAGTCAAAAAAATCCTATTCATAACACTTCTTTTATACAGTCTATGGTCGCACCACATGACATTTTTTAAGGTCTTAGCCGATTCATGTCCATAAAAAACACAAAATGCTTCATATAAATTTCAAACATAGATTTATGCACCTGACATTGTAAATATTTGAAAAAGTTGTAACATTTTTTTAATTTGTTGAAAATCCTTATATGCCATTGACCCTTATTCAGTTATAGGTGTTTTTTACAGCTCAAAAATACCTAAAAAAACTCGATCTGGTTTGGTCTCCGTGAAGACAGGAAGGTTTAATGTCATACTGTGAACATTCCAGACAAAGTAAAAACATGAAGAAAAATATTTGAGGAACCCTTACCCTGAAAAGTTACACAATGCACCTGAAAGCAAAAGAAAAGATTTCAGATTACACAATGCACCTGAAAGCAAAAGAAACAGATTTCAGAATCCTTTTGTATACTGTTTATCAAATCCAATTTTTCATCCTATTGTGAGATGTTTTATCAGATTTTAGAGTCGAACAGAGCTCAAGAAATCCTGCACGTTAAATAAGACATCTATCCATCTGTACTGGGCTCTTTAAAGACTGCAGTTCACTTTTGTTACAGTAATAACAAAAATAAATGTGCCCAAATAAAACAGGAAAGAGAAGAACATACAGACCATTTCAGATCTTTTGTCATCAGAATGTTCAGAATTCTGGAAGTGAAGGCAAAATGAAACTAAAATCATATATTTAAACGATTAACTGACGGGCAGATCTACTGTTATTGGTTTTATGACTTTATAACAAAAAATAAACAACTACTTTGAATTTTCACTGTGCAAATCTTACTTACTTTGCTTCTCTGTTCACAAGGATGGAAAAAAACAAACAATTCTAACCATAAAATAGTATTTGATGTATAATTCAGGATGAAATGTGTAATAAATCTGTAGATGAAGTGGAAAAGCTTCTCAAATAAACAAATCATGTAAAACACAATTGTAAGTGTTTTTTAAACTGGGCTCAGAATCATTCACATGGATCTGAAAGGTTTTGAAGGAGCCGGAGGGTGCACCTCTGCAGAGATGCCCTGCCCGCTCCCATAATAGTGGGAAGCCCAGACAGAGTCGTAAGTAGTGGTGTGAGTTCTTTGTTTTGCTGTCAGTAGTGCTATCAACAGGCACCACTAAATCACACTGATGGGACTTATCCAGCCATAATGCAAAAGTGAATGTTTATGGCACAATCAAAGCTAATTAAGGCCAACAAAGTTTTCTCTGTGGAAGCACAGACAATCAGCCTGGGGTCAATTCTTGTTACGGGCTCAAAATCATGATTGTTGATTTAGACAATGAATGGTCCACTATATTATAACCCTTTATATCCCAGTATTAAAAGTGTGGGCTAGTTTCACAACAATTATACACAGCACACAGAGCATTTGTGTGTGTGTGTGTGTGTGTGTGTGTGTGTGTGTGTTTTACATTTAAACTAAAAAGAGCTGTTGTGTTGTGGCGTTTGAAGCTGCACAGAGACGTCGAGTTCCTGCTGTTAAGTTCTCGTGTTATTTTTGCTCCTTATTTAGAATTGAATATTACGATGTATGTGATTTGACTCTGTGTTATTATATTCTATTGTGATGCTGCTGTGTCCAAAGTTTCCCTCGTGGATCAGTAAAGTTTAAAGTCTGAAAGTCTGTGGTCGGCTGTGGTCAGCTCGTGTCCGGCACAAACAGACTCAGCGGAAGGAATCCAGAGCACTGCAGAACCTCCACCAGCACCACCACCCACTGTGCCACCACCCACTGTATCACCACCCAGTGCACCACCACCCAGTGCACCACCACCCAGTGCACCACCACCGTGTATCACCCCACCCAGTGTATCACCACCCAGTGTATCACCACCCAGTGTATCACCACCCAGTGTACCACCACCCAGTGTACCACCACCCACTGTACCACCACCCAGTGTACCACCACCCACTGTACCACCACCCAGTGTACCACCACCCACTGTACCACCACCCAGTGTACCACCACCCACTGTACCACCACCCAGTGTACCACCACCCACTGTACCACCACCCAGTGTACCACCACCCACTGTACCACCACCCAGTGTACCACCACCCACCGTACCACCACCCAGTGTACCACCACCCACCGTACCACCACCCAGTGTACCACCACCCACCGTACCACCACCCAGTGTACCACCACCCACCGTACCACCACCCAGTGTACCACCACCCACCGTACCACCACCAGACTGTATCACCACCACCACAGGACTGTACCACAATCAGACTGTACAGCACCACCACAGTGTACTACCACCGGACTGTACCACCAGTCTACCACTGCCACCACCACACTGTACCACCATCACTACACTGTACCATTACCAAAGCCACAACACTGTACCACCATCGAACTGTGCCACCAGTCTAACACCACCACCACACTGTAAAACTACCACACTGTACTAATACCACACTGTACCAATACACTGTACCAACACCACCACACTGTACCACCACAGGACTGCATCACCACCCACTGTACCACTACTACACTGTACTAACGCCACACTATACAACACCACATTGCATCACCACCACACTGTATAACACCGCACTGTACCACCACCAGACTGTTCCACTACCGAGCAGCACCACCACCAGACTGCACCAATGAAACAAGACAAGATTTTAACAAAATTTATTATACTTAAATTGTGTTGTTCCATTCACAGTTTTGGCCCTTACAATTTTTGATTCATTCCCGCTGTCGTTTTAGCGCTGCTTTTTTCTGTCTTCTCAAAATGTGAACTCACCAGCGTTTCACTCAAACCAAATACTAAAATATAGGAGGGAAAATCTCTCAAGATCATTTCCCGTGCCTGTCCTCCAGGTCCCTGAGTCTGTACAGTTGGAGGGGGTCATCGTCGGGGTGATTGGTTGCGGCAAAGGTTCAGGCTCCGATGGGCTAATTGGATCCAGCCTTCCTGATTACATTTCAAATTCACCACCACAGGACTGTACCACAATCAGACTGTACAGCACCACCACAGTGTACTACCACCGGACTGTACCACCAGTCTACCACTGCCACCACCACACTGTACTAGCACTGCATTGTACCACCACCACATTGTGCCACCATCACTACACTGTATCATTACCAAAGCCACAACACTGTACCATCATCGGACTCTACCACTACCACACTGTACCACCATCGAACTGTGCCACCAGTCTAACACCACCACCACACTGTAAAACTACCACACTGTACTAATACCACACTGTACCAATACACTGTACCAACACCACCACATTGTACCACCACAGGACTGCATCACCACCCACTGTACCACTACTACACTGTACTAACGCCACACTATACAACACCACATTGCATCACCACCACACTGTATAACACCGCACTGTACCACCACCAGACTGTTCCACTACCGAGCAGCACCACCACCAGACTGCACCAATGAAACAAGACAAGATTTTAACAAAATTTATTATACTTAAATTGTGTTGTTCCATTCACAGTTTTGGCCCTTACAATTTTTGATTCATTCCCGCTGTCGTTTTAGCGCTGCTTTTTTCTGTCTTCTCAAAATGTGAACTCACCAGCGTTTCACTCAAACCAAATACTAAAATATAGGAGGGAAAATCTCTCAAGATCATTTCCCGTGCCTGTCCTCCAGGTCCCTGAGTCTGTACAGTTGGAGGGGGTCATCGTCGGGGTGATTGGTTGCGGCAAAGGTTCAGGCTCCGATGGGCTAATTGGATCCAGCCTTCCTGATTACATTTCAAATTCAGATTCAAGATTAATCACAGTTTCCATCTACTTGTCCATTTAAAGGCGCTGCACCTGATTTTAACGTCTTATTACGTTATTTTCTGATCTATCTTTTAATGTAGTTTCCTGGAGTTGCACTTTGTTTCATTCACACGTTTAACACACAAACCCTGCACTCTTTTCCACATTGTGATGTCATGTGGTAATACAGGAAGTGCTCCATTCTGTTCTTAAACTCCATACATCTTCACTAGAATTATCCATCCATCCATCTGCACTGAACTAAAGGTAAAAGGTAACCAGAAAACTACCGCTTCATGACTTTAAACCAGTGAACTATGAGTTTAATCTGTATTTATTTCATTTTATTTATTTACTTTTCGGCTGGGTAGACATCTATTCAGTCTTGACAAGTTTTCAGAATGTATTTATACTCAGGCAAGAAGAACTTTGCTGAAATACATTGCAGGAAAACACTGTAACTTGTGGTGATGTTGGAGATTGCTTTGCCTGATTGACAGGACTGTATAACTCAAGCAGAAAAGTTTATTATTTATTAAAAGCTCAATCTTTTAGACATATTGCTTTGAACCTCGTTAGGAATAGTCAAGACTGAATAAATGTCTACCCAGCCAAAAAATAAATACATAAAATTAAATAAATGCAGATTCAACTCATGATTTAAAAGTTTAAATGTCCTATATTACACAAAATGGACTCTTGTGAGATTTTATCCATGTTATAGTGTTTCCTTCTCAAAAACAAACTTTGTGATTAAACCTTATGATGTCATGAAGCGTTAGTTTTCAAGTGAACAGCTACCTTTTAGTTTTTGTTTCAGTTTTGAGCTTAATCTTCTTTTTTTTCTTTCAATCTTGGTCTTTTTTGGCTGAATACATTTATTCAGTCTTGACAATTCCTTGTATGTCTAAAATAATGGACTAATATAGGTACATTATGTAACTTTTCTCCATCATTAAGTTACAAATTTTGAGTGTTTGTAGAAGTCCCCAGTGCACTGATATTGTGAAATCATGTCTGCTGATATGACGTGTGTTCAATTGCAATTTCTTCAGTTCAAATTTCATAATAATTCCCCACATACCTGTAGAACCTCTGACCTCCAAGGAACCAAATCATTTTTTCACAAATCATGAGTTATTCTGCATGTTTTTTGTTTTTAAATGTGGTGCAACCGTCCACTCTTAACTCATTATTTTTAAACTTCCCTAATCTAATCAGATTTCTTTTTTTTTGTCATATTTTCTGAAGTGTTTTTAGTCCCACATGAAATGTCATTATTTTCCCTATAATATTCAAACAAATATTGTGCGAGCGTGTCCATGTTTTCATGTTTTCACATCTCAATATCATGTTCATATTTCTCAGAACTTAGATTAACATCCCAACCATGTTTTAGAAAATAAAACATGTTGTGTATGTACATGAAAAACACTAAAATTGCTTCATATAAATGTCAAACATAGATTTATACACCTGACAATGTAAATATTTGAAAAAGTTCTATAGAAAATAAATTTAAATATCTGACTGTTGAAAATCATTGACCATTGACCCATCTAATTATAAAGAATTATAAATGTTTTGACAAGACAGTCAGGAAGCGGGTATTAGCATGCTAGTTGCTGGCATCACTATGATTTCAAAGCTCTGGCCTCTAATGCTCTGTTCAGACTGCAGTCTGAAGTGAATCCAGTTTTTTTTTTGCCCCTATGTGAAGAGTATCTGATCTTTTAATGATAGGGGCCACAGCAGCTTGTCAGAGCCTGATCCCGTCAGATCTCAGAGGCTCAGCAGGGCCCCGGGCCTGGCCACGACTTGGATGGGAGACACTGGGGAAATCAGATGCCACAGGGGGGCGCCAGTGGTGAGAGTTCTCAGTGTGTCCTTAAGCACAATGAGATCCACATTGCCTAGTATGAAAGTGGAGTGTGTGTGAGTGATGGTGGTGGTCGGAGGCAGCCACACTTCCGTTGGATATGTGCTCCTAAAATCTGATCCATATCTGATCTTTTGACATGTGACTTCAGTTTGAACGGCCATGTCACATCTCACCTCCTGCAGTTCATCTTCTCGAGGCAGCTTTATGTACTGAGGAATGAGAACCTGCCCAACTGCCCTACAAACCCCCTGGACAATGGAGCACACGGTGGACTTGACTAAGCCAAAGTGCCTGACTAATGTGCGGTAACAAGCACCTGTTGTGAGCCGATACAGCCCGCTGCGTTTGCTCGGTCAAATCAGCCGCAGAAGACGTGTTTCCTTCTGCGGGACTGGTAAAAATAGGTGTTCACAAATGTTCTGCTCATCAGACGAAAATTCTGTATGTTGCTTGTGACGTCGTTGTGTCGTCCGGTGCACAGGCAGGACACTTTTGGGGCATTTAAAGTTCACACTGGAGAAAACAGACAAGTCACATTTAATTGGAAATGTGAACAACCTGGTAAAAAAAACATCCAAACTGAGCATTAAGCCCCAGCATTAAGTCTGAACGTCGCCTAAAAGTTGTGCAAAGTGCTAATAAACTCACGAGGAGGAGGAGTTTTGTTTCATTTACCTGTTTGAGAAAGTCTTTATTATGAGTCCGTCTACATCTCCAAAGCTCCAAATGCTCTGTTCCACCTTGTGATGTCATGAAGCATTAGTTTTCAAGTTAACAGCTACATTTTACATTTTGGTTCAGTACATCTCGGCAATTCCCGGACTAAAATTATCCAAATGATTCTAGTGAAGGTGTTTAGAGTTTAAAAACACATCGGAGCACTTCCTGTATCACCACATGACATCACATTTTCTGTTTAAGAGAAGAACTTAGCCTAAATATGCAGAATTTGTGCATTAAACGATTAAAAAACAATTAAAACGAAGCAGAAAATAGCGTATAATGGGCTCTTTAATGTGTTTTTATATAAATCCACTGTTTCCTCGTACCTTTTCTGCATAAATCGTAGTTTCTGCATGGATGGAAGTGCAGATTGAGTCAGATACAGATACGGAATAGTTTTTTTGAGATCTTCTTAGACCACAAATCGATCAGCAGCTTTAGTCTTTAGTCGTCTCCAGCCCTAGAGCTCTCCACGTTCTGAAGTCCTTCTGATCGTGCGTCAGTAAAGTTTTATAGATGAATCAGAAGCAGGAGCTAAAAGTTCAGAGCCCGAGCTTCACAGAGCTCGGCCGCTGGTTTTTGCTCCACAGGGTTCAGAGAAGGATTCATTTTTTTGTTCTGGCTTTAGTTCTTTAGGGCTTTTAGAGAAGATCTGTTATTGGGCGTTTTATTTTATCTTCATACATATAGTCTGTTTAACAGTGTATAGTGGGGCTTCTGCTTCTTCTCTCAAGATTCTCTCTCTTCTCTTCTCTTCTTCTTCCTCTCCTCCTCAAGATTCTCTCCTCTCTTCTTCTTCCTCTCCTCAAGATTTTCTCCTCTCTTGTTCAGAGAAGAGAGAGAATCTTGAGGAGAGCCTCAAGATTCTCTCTCTTCTCTGCTCTTCTTCTTCTCCTTCTCAAGATTTTCTCTTCTCTTCTTCGTCCTCTCCTCAAGATTCTCTATCCTCTCTTCTTCTTCCTCTCCTCCTCAAGATTCTCTCCTCTCTTCTTCTTCCTCTCCTCCTCAAGATTCTCTCTCTTCTCTTCCCTTCTCTTCTCATCTTCTTCCTTTCCTCAAGATTCTCTCCTCTCTTGTTCTTCCTCTCCTCAAGATTCTCTCTTTTCTCTGCTCATCTTCTTCCTCTCCTCCTTAAGATTCTCTCTTCTCTTCTTCGTCCTCTCCTCAAGATTCTCTCTCCTATTCTTCTCTTCCTCTCCTCAAGATTTTCTCCTCTCTTCTTCTTCCTCTCCTCTCTTCTTCGTCCTCTCCTCAAGATTCTCTCTCTTCTATTCTTCTTCCTCTCCTCCTCAAGATTTTCTCCTCTCTTCTTCTTCCTCCTCTCTCAAGGTTCTTTCTCTTCTTTTCTACACCCCTCTCTACTCCTCTTCACCTCTTCTGTTCCCCTCCTCTCCTCAAGATTCTCTCTCTTCTATTCTTCTTCCTCTCCTCCCCAAGACTCTCTCCTCTCTTCTTCTTCCTCCTCTCTCAAGGTTCTTTATCTTCTTTTCTACACTCCTCTCTACTCCTCTTCACCTCTTCTCTTCCTCTCCTCTCCTCAATATTCTCTCTCTCTTCTCTACCTCCTCTCCTTGTCCTCAAGATTCTCTCCTCCTCAAGATTCTCTTTTCTCTCTTCTTCCCCTCTTCTCTCCTCTCATTGCCTTCTTAAGATTCTCTCTCTCCTGCTCCTCTCTCTTCTTTTCTCTCCTCTCCTTTTCAAGATTCTCTCTCTCTTCTCGTCCTCTATTCTTGTCTACTCAATTTTCTTTCTCCTTTCTCTCCTCTCCTTCTCAAGATTACTCATCCTCTTCCCCACCTCCTCTCATCCCCTCCTCTCCTCTACCGGACTCACTCTCCATCTCTCCACACCTTCCTCTTCCTTCCTGTTTCTACTCCTCCTCTTCACCTCCTCTCCTCCTCAAGACTCTATCTCTCTCCTCTCTTCCACTTCTCTCCTCTTTTCTTCAAGATTCTCTCTCTCCTCTTCTTACCTCCTTTCTTCCCTGCAAATTCTTTCACAATTCTCTCTCTCTCTCTCTCTCTTCTCGTCCTCTACTCTTGTCTCCTCAATTTTCTTTCTCTCTTCCTTCTCCTCTGCTCTTTTCTCTCCTCTCCTTCTCAAGATTACTCATCCTCTTCCCCATCCTCTCATCCCTCTACCGGACTCACTCTCCATCTCTCCACACCTTCCTCTTCCTTCCTGTTTCTACTCCTCCTCTTCACCTCCTCTCCTCCTCAAGACTCTATCTCTCTCCTCTCTTCCACTTCTCTCCTCTTTTCTTCAAGATTCTCTCTCTCCTCTTCTTACCTCCTTTCTTCCCTGCAAATTCTTTCACAACCTCTTCCCTCTCTCCTCTTCTCTCCTCTCTCTTCCTCTCCTCTCTCCTCCTCTTCCTCTTGTCTTCCACCTCCTCCTCTCTTCTGTCATCTCTCCTCTCCTCCTCCTCTTCTTCCTCTCCTCCTTCTCCCCTGTCCTTTCCTCTTCTTCCTGTCATCTCCCTCTTCCCCCTCTCTTCTTCCTCTCCTCCTCCTCTTCCTACCCTCATCTTCCTCTTCTTCCTCTCCTCTTCCTCTCATCTTCCTCTTCTTCCTCTCCTCTTCCTCTCCTCCTCCTCCTCTCCTCTGTCCACTCCTCTTCCTCCCCTCCTCTTCCTCTTGTCTTCCTCTCCTCTTCCTCTCCTACTTCTCCTCTTCTCTCTTCCTCTTCTTCCTCCCCTCCTCCTCCTCTGTCCTCTCCTCTTCCTCTCTCTCTCTCCTCTCCTTCTTCCTCTCCTCCTTCTCCTCTCCTCTCTTCCTCCTCTCCTCTTCTCTCTTCCTCTTCTTCCTCTCCTCTTCCTCTCCTCCTCTTCTCCTCTGTCCTCTCCTCCTCCTCTGTCCTCTCGTCTTTCTCCTCTCTTCTGTCCTCTCTCCTCATCCTCTTCCTCCTCTCCTCTTCCTCTCCTCTGTTGTAGTTGTTATTCAGTGTGTGTCCCAGTGAGGATCAAAGCAGAGTCACACTCTTCTCCATCTCCTCACACTCCTGCGCTAATGCTGAGGAGGAAACACCACCGACCAATCACATCGCTCTATTTCAGTGACACGTGTCAAGCAAAGGAGCTCATTGGTCCCTCGTCATTTTGAACAAAGTTAATGCTTCTACAAAATTATGATTCCCTTGTGATATATATTTTTAAGCATTATATTTGTTTAATAAGAACGGACCATGATTGTCTCTGATTGGCTCATCCACCTAAAGAAGGAGTTAAATATGGAGTATTTGACTTCTGTGGACTCTTAGCTGCTAACACGTACCATATTTAGATCACAAAGTTCCCTTTTATTGTTTTTGAAAATGCTACATTCACAGAAAACAATGCATGAACATGTTTTATCAATTTCACTTCATTTTGTTTTTGATGCTCTGAGTTTACCATTCCTTTGCTCCCCATGCTAAGTCCCTCCCCCTTCAGAGAACTATCACCACACAATCAGCGTGCATCCTTCTGATGGAACTGCTGCTCTAGAATATCGTTTTGTATCATGTTTTATATATTTATGGGGAGTTGTCGTGTGGGTGATGTAGGCGTGTGGGCAGAGCCTTGTACAGACTTACTGCTAAGCATAAGAAGGGTTTAAATAGGGCCCAGGAGAGATCACTAGATTACTCAAACAACAAGGAAGACATCTAAAACTCTTCAGACGTGTTTTTGATGAAGGAACATATAGCGGAGTAGAAAACTTCAAAAAGTCAAAATCAAAAAGGAAAAGGAAATCAACACAAACATGGGGAGAACATGCAAACTCCTCACAGAAAAGTCCCACACCACCTGGGAGTTGAACCTAAGACCTTTTTGCTGTGTCACGGTGCTGCCCCAGTTCTGTCAGGAGGACAGAGTTTGGATGTGTTTTTCCATCTTGTTGAGCGGTGGCACAGCTCAGAGCGGAGGGCTTATCTCTGCAGGAGTGAGCTCCACTCAGCTCGTTTGGAGAGCTCACCATCAAAAGCCAAAAACTTCAATAAAGATGCACGAGTTTAATCTATAAAAGTCAACAAACTGCGGGGGCTCGAGTGGTAAACACGTCTGTTACTACAAAGAATCATCTCCACAGGTCAAAAAGTGAGTTTCCTCAGCAGGTGGAGTGTGATTTTGTGCTTTATCTGAACAAGTATTTACCTCATGTCACTAAGAGAACAAGCAGGTTTGATCTTCACTGTGGTATTGGTATCAGTATCGAGTATTGAGTCAGTTCTTTACTTCAGTTCCAACTACTCTTCAGTACTTTTGCTTTGGCATTGCATGTTTTATCATTTTAAATAATATCTGTCTTCTGACAATAAACACTTTGTATTGGGGCTCTGTAAAACTGGAGAAGCAGAAACGCTCAGATTTGGATTTACGGACTAAGAAACGATAAACTTTTACTTGTGACATTTCAAAAGAGCATGTTTTTATGTTTTTATGGGGCTCAGAGGGATTGTACTGAACAAGAATTCACCAAACAAGAGTGAATAAAGCAAAATACATCTGCAGGTGTGTTCTGGGAGACGGGACCATGCTGAAACGATTAGAAACTCAACAAAGTCTAAATACATGCTCTTCATATCACATGTATTTCAGAAGTAGATTGTGCACAATGTGAAAACTCAAATCTAGCCATGTTAAGAT
>KN519889.1:27562-49661 GCA_000787155.1 Scartelaos histophorus | reverse complement strand
TTTATAGCCCAAAAAATACGGTAATTCAATGTAACAAAGTCCTTTCCTGGTCATAGTTGGCCCAAAAGGTCTCATAAAGTTTGAATTTAATTTATACAAAGTTGTTCTGAAATAAATAACACTGGGTACTTAAGCCTGAGTATCGGAATCACTATCGGAACTAAAAAACCTGAATTGGATAATAAGGATGCTTATAATCGTAAATATAAAATGATGTATTTGATTCAACATAAAACTCCAGATCCATTTTTAGCTTCTGTGGATGCCTGGAATGTTCTGTGAAGATATCAGATCTTCTTTACCTGCTGTGTCTTGCCTCAAAAATGATTTCATCCTCCATCCGTGTCCTTGTAAACAGCTCTACGTTTCTCTCTTGTTAACGCCGCTGTGTTTTGTACAGTCTGATTTGGACATAGTGGGGGCCTATGCAGGAGGAGGGGTAAGACTCTGGGTTTAAGAGCCTCTAATCAAAGACCTGCTGTGATGTGATGGGGACTAATGCACGGAAACTAATGAAATTCCAACAGAGATTTGTCCCAACAGTTTAATGACGTGTGCTGCTTGTTGGTGTTAATGTAGTGAAAATAAAAGAAGAGAAGAGTTGATTTTAATGGAGTACTGAACAAATATCCTATCAAAGTATGCAGTGATTTCACTTAAAACTCGGCATGTGAAATGTTTTTGGTTTCATATAACATTTTAACTTTGTTTGAGTTGAATAACACTTTGCTGGTGTGTGCAAAACCTTAAAAGTCAAAGCAACAGTGAGAGATGAGAAATAGGGCTGCACATTACTGGAATATTTTGTGATATATGGCTGCTAAGAACTGCGATTTTGATATTATTGCAATGTTTAATACATACATACATACATACATCATTGAATCAGTCAAAACACAAAGTACATGCTTGCTTTAATTTACTTGTGAAACTCTGTGAAACTTTACTTGTGAAACTAAATCAAAGCAAATTTTGGACTTTTGGAAGGAAAATCATTAATAAAATAAGGTAAGGTAAGGTAAGGTAAGGTAAACTTTATTGTCCCGAAGGGGAAATTTGTCGGGCCACAGTTTTATTGTCCCGAAGGGGAAATTTGTCTTGGGCCACAGTGCCACACAGCTGCAAAACATAAACACATACACAACAGTCAGCCATAAGGTTCGATCTCTACCGAGTCTCTCTGTTCATTTCATTGCACTTTGTCCATTTTATCATACTAAGAATAAATAATTTAACATGTAATAGTTACAATGCAAAATCTATAAAAATCCGATCCACTGTTCACACTCCATAAATACAAATGATGCTTGCTTATAAATAGGAGATTAAAAACCAACAATGCAACATACAAAAATGAAATTTCATATTGGAATAGCAATGAAAACAAATAAGTAAATTAAATAAAAATTCAAATAAAATTAAAAAAACACTGTAAAATCAATCTATTTCTTGTTCAAGAGGCCCACAGCTGTGGGAATAAAAGAGAACCTGTAGCGGTTTGTTTTATCAGCTTTAAAATCAGATTTATTTAACACAATCTCATTAAAAACAGTTCATATTTGTCAGATGGAGAATCTTATTGTGTTAAACTGAATGTGCTGTGATATGGATTATTGTGATTATAGTCAATATCACTGAGCCCTAGTGAGAAAACTATTGAAATCTTTTATATTGAACTTGTTGATTTACAGAAAATTTGAATTTTGAGGAAAAAGCAGTTTAAAAACGCTAGTAAAGTATAAGTTCTGTTTCTGCACAAGATTGTTACAGGCATATTTAGTTCTATTAAGCGCATTAATTTCTTGTTCACTCTTAAAAACTCTATTGCGAGTTTGTGCTTTTGAATGAATCTGTGTGGATGTTTTTGTGCTCAGAACATTTGTTTTTTTGCACGCATGTTTGCATTTCCAATCAGTTTTTACCATACCCATGTAGCAATTGTTGTATTTCTTTAAAGGACTCCCCATATTCACATAAGAAGTCAAAGAAAAAGGGTAAACATAAGCACAAAGACAAAGACAAAGACGTATGTACAAGCGCATGTACAATGTGTGGTGCTAAATATCAACATATAAACTGTTGCACTGGTTTTCTTACTTCATGTTTTCCCCATTCATCTACAGAGAAACGGTTATGACGATGATTACAGTGTCATGTCCAGCAGGGTCAGTAGTTGGTTGTGAAATTCTGCTGATGTGACTGTTTGATTGTACAAAATGAGCTAAACCAATGACTTCCCTTTATCTGTGAACATAGAGCTCCAGGCTGAGCGACGAGAGCAGAATGTCTCGGTCTTCAAGGCTAGATTTAACGGTGCGTTCAGTGTCTCTGCAGGTGCAAAATCTGTTGTTTTTAATATTTTATGCTATTTTTAATCTAGTTTCATTAAGGCCGCCACACACTACAGGAAAATTCGTCAGATTTTGATTGTGATTTCTTCTTGGCGAGTTCAGGGAAGAGTGACCTGACTTTTTGTGCGTCTTTGAAGCCGCTGCGCTCCTCGTGTGTGGAGTCGATGTGAGATCATAACCATCAAACATCAGCAACGCTACAGTAATAAAACAGAGCGTCAGGGGCAGAGGAGTGATGGACACAGAGATGCAAGATACAAACTCGGGATATAGTGAAAATAAAGACTCATAAAGTGGTAATTTAAAGTGCAGCATCTCATCCACATTATACATAGAAATTGTTCTCCACAAATAACGACATTTAGACAACAAAACCACAAAACCACACTATTAATCCAGTTTGAGGTGTTATTTGAAAGTAAAAAGCCTCTGTGTGTGTGCATGTTTGTTTGTTTCCATCCACACAGAGCATGGATCGAGGTGAAGCTGCAGATTAGCGTTAGTGACTCTACTTCCTGTGGACTTGATCAGTCTTTTATACTTTCAAAATCATGTATCTGAAGTAACAGTAACACAGTTTTGACTTGTATCTAAACTCGAAGTGCAGAGCTCAGATCTTTTGAACACCTAAGAGTCTCAAAGCAAGTGGTTTTACTGTAGACAGGAAACAGCCGACACCATCGCGCTCACTTTTTTATACCCTGTGGTCCACAGACATATCCTCCTGCAGAGTTTGCTCTCGGAGAGTTTAAGTCTCATAAGGTTTTCCTTGTGTCCGTGGTTTGCGCATTTTGCTGCTTTCGACCTAATGATCCTGTAGTGTGTGGCGACCCTTAGTTTTAGTCCATATGAGAAGGTAAAACAGTAACAGTAGTTTATTATGGATACAGTTACATTGAGTCATTTCAGTAGTAGCAAAGTGGTTTGTGCTTCAGCCTCACAGGTCATAGGTTTGATTCCCATTCTGAGTAGGACATTTCTGTATGGAGTCTGCATGTTCTCCCTGTGCTGTTTCCCAAATCTCAGTGGGACTATGCTTGTTAAATAAATATATATTTTAACTGTATAGAAATACAATTCCAACTTTATTTGTAGAGTACTTAAAACGAGGTCAAAATAATCCCTAAACACACAAATGATCACAAGATGACTAAAAATAGTAAAATATTGAATTCATTATTATTAATAATGAGAGAACTTGTTGTGATGGGTTGAGTTTGGATGAATGACTGACGTTGTACTTTGTGTCACTCAGAGCTCCGTTCTAGACGAGAGCAGAGCCTCCCGATCCTCCAGATTAGACCTGCAGCCGGTGGGTCCCTGCATGAGAAATGTACAAATCAACTCATTTATTATGACATACAACTGAATGCAAGATATCAATAAACTATAATATCTTAAAGTTGGCCTACAGCATGCACTGACTTTTTTGCAAGATTTGTCAAATGAAAACATTACATAGGCTGTGGATACTTGGACACTTCACCATCAAAATTGTGACTTATTTGGTTGGACTTTTTGCCACCTGCTTGTCTCCATGCAGACGGTGTTGCTTTACTATAAATGTTAAACAGTATGGCTTTAAAATACCTTGCTGTGAGCAGAGTCGCCTCTCCACAGATCTGATTCTGACCTGACCCAACCTGGCTTGGTGGTATCACTTGCTTGTCTCCATGGAGATAAATAAATGGTCATAATATCTTGATGAAAACAAGCAGGGGACAAACACAGAGCACATGGGACTAAACACAGATTAAACCAGAACTAAACCAGATTGGATTAAGACCAAACTTCATCAGGACTAAACCGACTTCTGTATGAGTTTCAGAATGATAAATAAAACTAAAACGGTTACTATAGCAATTAACAATTTCAAACCAAATATTAATGGTGAAAAGTCCTCAAAATGTAAGCTGAACCACTTAATAGCTGTAGTAATAGTAATAGTAGTAAGTAATATCCTATACATAGCTGTGAGAGGATTAACCTTTGCTTTTGTTTGAGAAAATGCGACTGTCTGAGCCATTAGCTTTAGGTGCTTTAGTCCCTTAAGCCTCAGGCCCAGTCAAAACAGTCCAATAGCTTTTGTTGTCCAAAGTTTTTGTTTAAATGATTAGAAATAAAACTGCGCAACATGAAGAGACAATTAGATATTCAATTTCTATGTTAAATACACTATTATTATTACAATATTACATCAACATTTGATCATATGATGTAACATTTCTGGTAGAAGACCTGCAAACTGCTTGTACTCATGGAAATATTATTGCAATGCTTGAAATGCCCCACAATATTGCATTAAAATTCTCAGTTTACATTGAGACAACCACGCTAAGACCAAGTTACAGGACAGATCTGCGGAGAGGAGACCCCCCTCACTGTAAAAGTACATCTTGTTTAATGCATTTTTGTGCAGTAAAAACACCTGTATGTGTATAAATGCATGATAGATACGTTTAATGCTTTACTGTGGAGCATTCTTGGCAAAGCAGTGAGATTTCATTATAGCTGATGGACCTTTAAACTAAACTGTTCATCAAATCTAGACATTTTCTGATCTCTAAACGCAATATTGTTCAGCTTAACCTTTTCCTTAAACCTGTCTTTGTCTAACTAGCCCCATATTTGGAGGTTTTTAGTTTTACGGCGCATTTTTACTACCTCAGAGTGCGGCTGTAAACTACTCTTCCTGTCTCAAGTTCCCTCTCTTTTTTCTCTTTCATTGTGCTGTATTTCTTTATTGTCTTTGCCTCTGTCCCATTGCAGACGTCCTATGCCTCTTCAGACCTGTACAGCCTCAACGGTCTGTCCTCCTCTCGGCCTGCTCTCTATAATGGTTACCAGGTACATGCAAAAGAAACCCACGAAATTCAAGAATTAACATGCACTTTTAGGCTCAGTGTAATGCAAATATGGATGCCACTGTGCAGTTATGTTTAAATCACAAATATAAGTAAGAATAACGTTATAGTTTGCACACTTAGTCATGTAGAGGTTATTTATTTATTTCTCAATGTAGAAACTGCCTAATAATATAGATATTTTTACATTTCATTGACTTTTCATTATATTTGGAGGTTTTTAGTTTTACGGCGCATTTTTACTACCTCAGAGTGCGGCTGTAAACTACTCTTCCTGTCTCAAGTTCCCTCTCTTTTTTCTCTTTCATTGTGCTGTATTTCTTTATTGTCTTTGCCTCTGTCCCATTGCAGACGTCCTATGCCTCTTCAGACCTGTACAGCCTCAACGGTCTGTCCTCCTCTCGGCCTGCTCTCTATAATGGTTACCAGGTACATGCAAAAGAAACCCACGAAATTCAAGAATTAACACGCACTTTTAGGCTCAGTGTAATGCAAATATGGATGCCACTGTGCAGTTATGTTTAAATCACAAATATAAGTAAGAATAACGTTATAGTTTGCACATGCAGTCATATAGAGGTTATTTATTTATTTCTCAATGTAGAAACTGCCTAATAATGTTGATTTTTTTTACATTTCATTGACTTTTCATTAAACTTTTAAGAGCTGGAGAATGCAGCTATACTATAAAAAAATTGAAAAACTTACTCCTACAACATTATGCATGGACTGTTTTGAGCTTCTCGCCTTGTTAGAACATTGTTACCTCCTCAAAAACATGCCTTGAGTTGTGTTTTGTTTCATTCACGCTTGTTTAACTACATTTCCAAAGCTCAAAAGGCGCTGTTCCACCTTGCGATGCCTTGAGGCGGTCGTTTTCAAGTTAACAGCTCAGCTTAAATCTGCAGGGTTTGTGCGTTAAACTTGTGCGAATGAAACAAAACACAACTCCGGTTATGTTTGTGATGAGGAAACATTATAACAAATCAGAAAATAGCGTTATACGAGCCCTTTAAAAGCTAATTCCTGTTTGATTATTTATTTTTATTAACATATTATGAGCCTTAAAAGTAGAAGTAGATTTAATTGACTTTTAAATACATGTTCTCACCCTGTGCACGTACGTCTTTTGTTGCAGCGGGGCAGTTCTCTCTCTCAGGTCCCTCTGCAGAGCTATCGGAGGGTTGGTCCAATATTTATTGTTACTGTCACTAAAAAATCCACACTGAAAGTATTTGAGTGTGGGGCGGTTGCTGGTTAAAAGCATGTTTTAAATCACGTTTTTCAGTACAGTTTGCCTTTATTCTGTTTATATTGCCCCAGCGTGCCTCATTTGTCTTAAAAATGTGGAAAACCGTTCCTTTTTAAATAGTTTGAAGTGGTAAAAAACATCAAATTATCTCATCAAGGGTAATTTTTATTACTAAGTTAACCTAGTAGTAGTAGTAGGAGTAGGAGTAGTAGTAGGAGTAGTAGTAGGAGTAGTAGGAGGAGTAGTAGGAGTAGTAGGAGTAGTAGGAGTAGTAGTAGTAGTTTGATACCTCATCTTTAGAATTCATATTTGTTTATCTGTTTTACCTCAAACCGCCTCATACTTAATCAGTTCTTTCCAACTATTTTCTGTCCTATATTTTCCTATCCTCACTCTTTAATATAGTCACAGCTCCCACCATTTGGAGTTTTTTCTGGTTTTCTTCACCAAAGCATGAATCTGCCAGTACTGAAGTGCATTATATTATATTTATCTCATGTATTCTGTGTACTGTGTGGTTGTGTTAGGGTTCTCTGTATGAAGACAGTCTGTGCGGCAGCTCACGAAGGAGCAATGCTCAAGTAGTAAGTCCATTGTGTGAAGTTTTGTTGAGTGTTTTGCATTGTTTTTGTCTCCTCTGGCGTGAGTTGTTGACTGTAAATACTTCAAGAGTCATATATTAATCGAAATTGACTCCTGTGAGCTATAAGCCATCTTATAATGTTGTTACCTCCTCAAAATTATACCTGGAGTTGTTTGAGTAATGTTTTATTTTTGTTCCGTCTACATTTCCAAAGCTCAAAATGCTCTGTTCCACCTTGTGATGTCATGCAGTGGTAGTTTTGCAAGTTAATATCGATGTTTTACCACACAAGGATAAGAATGTGTGATAAACTTGTGCGTGATTTTGTTTTTTTGATGAGGAAACAACATTATAACCAAGAAGTCAAAGAGAAATAGCCTAATATGGGTCTTTTAATGTGTGTTGATCCTAACTACCCAGCAGTACTTCCTTTGTCCTACAGGGGGTAGTATTAGTTTATGTCAAGTCAACACTACTTTGGGTTGTCTAAAGTATTGATATCCATGTACTAATCCTAACCTATTATAATTAAACTGAAACTAAATGCATTTGAACACGTATCAGTATTGGAAAAAAGCATAAATGGAACCAAATTTGACATTTTCTGAATTGTTTAATAGTCTTAATCTGTATTTAAAGACCATTTGTGTTGAAAAATGTTGTTTTTACCTGTGGTACTGAGGTCATTATTAAGTATTGAGCCTATTCCATGATACTGAAATAGAAATCTACTTATTGTGATGTTCTCTTTATCTTAGATTTGCTTGAGATTGGATTAACATTGTGGTGCTGTTTTGAAGTTTGTGTCGTGTACAATAATTTTGCATGGTTGGACATGTTTAGATGCATGGCTGAACATTTGGTAGTAATAATAATTTTGCTTTTTTTTTTTTTAAGCAACATTTTTCAAGATACTCAAAAGCACTTTACATTCTATTCTTCATTCACTCCACACTCGCCACAACTACCCTGGGGCAGACTGACAAAAATGAGCCTGCCAATCTGCACTATCAGCCTCTGACCCCCACCAGTACACTTGCTCACACACATCATTGCTCAAGGACACAGCAAAACTGCATTAACATCAGTTCTATTTGCCATATCAAAGAAAAAACAGCATGCAGAATAGTGGTTGGTGCATGGTTTGATGATTACAATTCCATGTATAATTCCCAGTACTTTTCCCGTGTAGCCTTTAGACTACAGCAGCTATCGGAGCTCAGGGTCCAGGTCCGGCTCCAGGACTTCATCTCGAGCCTCGTCCAGAGCCGGATCAGCCCGGACCAGTCCTGTGGTGAGACCCCAAAGTGCCCCCTGCCCGCTCCTCCACCTACAAAACAAACTACAAACTGACCCTCTATTTACTGATATCTCTTGGTACTTTGCAGCCGATGTTTTCAATGTTCCTTCACCATTCACCATTACTTAAATCTGATCTTTTAACACAATCTGACCATGAGGAACAGATTTAGCCGGGGCTGATATTGTGCCGTCTCTCTCTACAGTAAAAACCTATAGCTATTGTAGGCCAGAAGTTTTTCGGTCTGTCACTCTCACCTCCTGAAAAAGTGTGCGAGTTTTCAGACCAACTAAACATTTGTCAGGGCGTGTTTGCTAATGTCTACATCTGTCACCATGGTAACTGCTGAACATTCATCTGTAGACAAACGTACATTACCTCCAGCGTGATGTCCCTGCAAAGTATCAATACCCTATCCATAGCCATTGCAGATTTAAAACAATATATTAAATCTTTTGAATGGGAAAAAATGCTCCAAAATGTTGCATATAACAGTAACCTGAAGCATACGAACACCTACACTATGTTTGCGTTACCTGGAGTTGTTTATATTATAGTAATTTTGTAGTAATTTACCATGACAGAAAAAGAAGAAATTAGCCGTAAAAATATTTGTTTAAGTTTTACATCAATTAAAAGCTATTATTACCACAAAAGGCTCAGAGGTCTGTTTGGATCTACACAAACCAGACTGTTTAGACAGCCTCAGCGTATAATGTGAGCTGAAAAAAATGCAGACTTGGCAGTAAAAATCTTAGATCAATTCATAAGCTATAATTACTGCATAGCCTGAGAGCGTGGTATTCAAAATGCTCAGAGGTACACGTAAACCAGAGCGGAGACGGCCTCTGTATATACGGCATGCCGCGCTTTTCTGTTTAATATCAAACTAATCCGTCTGGAGATAAGACTGTTTGCATATGTCAAAACTCATATTGCCAAAGAAAATGTAGGTGACAAACGGTAACATTGAAACTAATTTAATGCGCTGACGCAATTTCCCTAAAGCAGAATTATCCCTGAAAAACAAATTTAAATGTACAAAACACATGGTTAAAAAACATGAACTGCAATAAATAAATAGTTTGTATCCATAGTGAGTCATAGAAGTTATTTATTCAACCCTCTACAGCTCAGGAGTTGAGAAGTACCGACAATAAACGCTGATTAAACGATGAGTCCATAATTATCATGACATGGCCCGGCTAATATTAGAAATGTTTCACTAAAGAGGCAGGTATTTCCCGGTTGACCTGTTCAGAACATTGATAACTGATGGCACAGTTTATACACAGAGGTGTGGTTCAGAAAGTTCACATCGGTTTAAAATGAGAAATCTAACACAAGGGCGCAAATATTTCAAGTAATCATCTATAAAGAGGCACTACGTAACTTTTTTGCCGCCATGTGCTTGTCTCCATGGATATCTATGACTAACCCCATCTATCTCATAAACACTGGTGGTACTTTAAGCCCAAGGGACAGGTCAGATCTGTGGATAGGCGAGCCCACTCATCATTTTATTCAAGGTGTTTTTGAGCCATAAAAACACCTTGAATTGAATAAATGCAAGATGGATGAGTTTAATGGCATAATGCGGCACATTCCAGATGAAGTAATAACATTTCCATGGCGATAACTTGGTGACAGAACTCACACCAGAGAAGTTGCATAGTGTATCTTTAATATAGATAAATGGCAGCTTTAAATGTATTAAATACCATGAAATGAAACTTTCTTCTCCCGATAATTGTTGCACTTTAGTCAACAGTAGGAGCGCTTTCTTTTTGAGGTCTCGCTCTTTTATCGCAAGTAACTGGAACTGTGTGTTGTATTGTTGCGCCCCCTGGTGGATCCTCAGGACACCAGCAGCAGTTCAGTGGCCAGTTTTCTGAGGAGTGCAGTGAACAGTGGACTTTCACGAGATTTGGACGATGTGACGATCCCAGACTTTTCAGACGTGAGTTTAAAGGAGTACAGGAGGTGTTTGTGGTGTGAAAGAAGTTTGTCCTGAGCATGATATTTGACACATTTTGAGAGCATGAACTGATTATGCCTGTAATCAATACGCTGCCTGTACTTTGGTGGAATTGTGAGAGTTATTGTCTATGGTTTTACTAAGGAAACACGTATTTATGTTACGTTTGAGAGAATTTTAAATCTAAAAAATACAAAATAGTGATTTCATTGATGTAATGAAATCATTAGTTTTATGGTTTTTGCTGTGCATTCTCTACTGGCCATGATGACACATCACTAACTCATTTTGAGATCTTGTCTGTATTAAATCCATGTCATTGTGGAGTGTAATGTATGTGGTTGATACATTTTTGTTTGATACATGGGTCAATGACGTTGAACAATATTTGTTTGAATATTATGGGGGAAATATGTATTCAAGAAAGCTGAAATTTCATGTGGGACTAAAACTACAGAAAATATGACAATAAAAGAAAGAAAATAAATGTGATTAGATTTAGAGTCATTTTAAAGAAGTTTAAAAATCAGCAGTTAAATGTCATGTGGCTGCACCTCATGACATTTTAACACTTTAAGTACAAAAAACATGCAGAATAACCATAGACTGTATATATGAATGGACATAGCTAACACTTTAGCCGCCGCGTGCCAATCAGGAAGTGCCAGGAGGGGCTCTTCCAGCTCCTTCTGACCCTGGCTCCAATTGTCTTACATTAGGATTTTGTGGCTTCTCTCTTTGGCCTCGTCATCTTGGTCTTAAAATGTTCTTATTAACCCGCTCTGTATGATCCTGAATTTCTTTTTCACTATTTTGTTCGTCAAAAAAATCCTATTCATAACATAGAGCCTGGCTCCAGATTGGCTTCTGTAGCCGTGAAGCATCGTGAGCTTCATCTGAGCGACGCTCAACGCTATGGTGACGTCACACTCGCTTAGTCCACTGTTTTATACAGTCTATGTGAATAACTAATGATTTCTGAATAAAATATTTGGCTCCATGGAGGTCAGAGGTACTACAGGTATATTGTGAAATTTTAACCTTTTTAACTGAAGAAATTGCAGCTGAAGAAGCATCACGTCATTGACCCATGTACATTATGTTTTAGGGTGGACCAACTGCAGTCCACCTTACTTAATTTCACCATCTGAAAAAGTTGTTCCAAAGTTGTGCACTTGCCTGAAAATTGAGCAAAGAAGGAAGTCTAGCCCTCCTTTTATGATTTGAAAATCCTGTTTTAAAGCAGAAATTAACTTACCTAAAAATGCTGTTGAAAAATAAGTGTTGAATTTACACTCTGACATGTTTGTGTGATTTTATTGAAGTTGCTGTGAATGTTGATCTAATCACACATGTAGTCTTATCAACCTCCAGTCTGTTCCACTTTGGGTGATTTCATTTTGGCTCTTGGACTTTGTTACTCCCAGTTTGTTTGTGTGGTCTTGGTCTTTAAAAGCTGTGACAAAAAATCCTTGTGTAACTCTTTACATTTTTCTTTCGACAGGTGGAAGATGGAAACTATCTTGAAAAGGTAGGTTCACTGCATTCGGATATCGTCGTTTTAAGTTTATATTTTACTGGATTAAATCTAAATTTAAATCCATTTTTCAAATATTCCTTCCAGGGGTCTCGAGCCGCCTCAGCCCTCACAGCCGCCACACTCACGTCTTTAGGGGGGACGTCCTCTCGAAGGGGCAGCGGAGAAACAGCACTGACTCTAGACGCTGAGACATCTATACGAGAAATTAAGGTAATGTTCAGAGCAAGCAAGAGGACAAAAACATCCATATATTTTTTAAGGAATTGATTTTAAAAAGGATTAACTGAAAGAAATTTAAGAACGAACGAGAATGAGACAAGATGAGATTGGATCCAGGAGAACAAGACAAGACGACATTTTGACTGAATTTATAATGAATACATTAGACAGTTCAGTTCCCAATTTTGGTCTTACCATTTTTGATTTACTTTATTTAATATTTTTGCTGTATTTGGAATTGGAACAGCAAAAATGTAAGACGCCAGCACTTTCCATGTGTTTAATCTTGTGGTAATTTTGTCCCATCACCAAATCAAATTATTAAATGTCAATGTAAAACTCTTCAGAACGCATAGAGCTGCTTATAAGGTAATGTAAATTCTGTGTACAAGTTACTTCAATTACTCAGTTGGTTAAATAAGTGATATAAAAACAATTATAGACGTACGATTTGCTAAAAACTGCCCACCTGTAAGTCATTCATGCCATTGGTAAGTTATTTCACCTTTGCATGCGTGTCTTTTGCTACACTCATTATATTTATTAGTTTCCATTACACAGTCTCTACAATCTAATTTCCTGTTTCATGCATTTTTCATCCATGCTGTTATAAATGTCTTTTATTTTCTTCACTTTTCTGTCACCTCTGTGCTTGCCTCACTGCCACTGCTGCCGCTGCCTTCACTGCACTGCCCCCTGCAGGAGATTCATGAACTGAAGGATCAGATCCAGGACGTGGAGTCAAAATTCACCCAAAATCTGAAAGAAGCAAAGGTATTTCTGCTTGAAACTGTGTATGCAATGTCATGAGGCGTTTATTTCTCAACTTTGCTCTTCAAAAACCTATGTACTTTTCACAGCATGTTGAGTTCCTGTCTTTGTGACTAATTAGTTGTCTTTGACCTGAGCAGCAATCGTACATAACACAAACTCATGCTCCAGTTTATCCGATGAGTACAAGGGCTACAAGAATAACTGCAATAAAGTCAAAACGGCAATGGTCATAATTGGCTAAACAACTGCATTTAAATGGAGACTAAATAGGTGATTTGATGGCCCTGTAGGATACAGTTAATACACATTTAATATTTGCTTTGTGGACTGAATCCCACCATCATATTTAATCTCAAAATGGTTTATGAGAAAACATATTTTTCTAACTACTCAAAAAATATAATTAAATACAATAAATTCTGTATATATAAATGGTCTAATGAATTACGGTATTCTATCATTAAACCACATGTATATTATTCCAACACATCTTGAAATTAACTTCACCACAAAACATCACATCTGAGCTCTGTAAATAAACTGCATAATCCCGTCTGCGTCGCCTTTTGCAGGACAAACTAGCAGAGGTGGAGGAGAAGTACCGTAAGGCGATGGTGTCTAACGCTCAGCTGGACAATGAGAAGAATAACCTGATGTACCAGGTGGACACACTGAAGGACTCTCTGATGGAGCTGGAGGAGCAGCTCACAGAGTCCAGGAGGGAGTACGAGGACAAGGCCAAGGTAAACAAGACCACCACAATATTAAATATAATAAACCTGGAATGTTGCTGATTAGTGTCCACAATAAAAAGATACAAAAATAACTATGGTTCTATGAATCCTGGATGACCTCTGGAGGGAATGGCTGAAAGCACTGAATGTTCCCTGTGCATGTGCAAAGCTGTGTAGCTGTTCAGTGCTAACAATACTGTGAAAACTGCATTTTTACTGTGAGTTAACAAGTTACCTGGTGGTGTCACCTGATCATAGAGAGAGATGCATCTTATGCCATTCATGAGAACATGTGAAAGTGCACATGGAAGCACATGGCAGAAAAGGTGCATAGTGCATCTTTAATGCATATAATATTAAATAGATGCATATAGTAAATACGAAAATTGACAGTATTTTGGTACAGTATATTGACAAATACGGCATACTAACTCTAACCCACATCTAAGAGGGACATAATCATATTTCCTGAATTAAATGAAAAACTCATTTTGTTTTTCTTCACAGGACTTTGAGAGGGAGAAACACGCCCACACAATTCTACAGTTTCAGTTTAATGAACTAAAAGAGACTCTAAAACAAAGTGAGGAGCTACTAAATGTAAGTACTACAATTCTACAACTACTGGACTTGCCAGAGGTTTTCAGGTCTTACATTTGTTTAAAGTGGTTGGTTTCTGGAGACCAGTTTACTTATTTTACTTAGGATTGGTTGTATTCCTGTTCAACTTTTCTTTTGTAAAATGAGATAATCAAGACTGAGCTAAGATACGTCACAGATTTGATACATTTCCCTTATTAAATTTACGGTTTCTACTGAAAAAGGTGAATTTCGGTACACACATTTCATCTTTAAAATAATTTACATCGTTGAATTGCATGAACTGTATTCTTTTTCCTTTTTCTATTCCAAAACCTTTCTGTCCTTTTTAACCACTCAGGAAATCCGTCAGCTGCGAATAAAAGAGGAGGGATTTCACAGAGAAATCTCAGATCTACAAGAAACTGTGGACTGGAAAGATAAGAAAATCTCGGTATGGTCCTACTGTCTGTTACTGTGGGATGAGAATCTAAAAACTAAATGTAATTTGGGGGAAATTTGTATTCAAATAGATCTCAAATTTAGCTCTATTAAAATTAAATTAGCTGAATTATTTTTTTATGTAGTTTTCTACATAATAAGCTATAAAGTCAAATATATAAATTCCTAGGTGGCAAGTCCATGGATTTATTCTGAACTGGAACATCTTAAAAAGGTCCACATATTTTGAATAAACCTGTAGATGAATTACTTGAATGAATTATTGGCTGTGATTGCGGGAGGGCCATAGACATAGATTGTCATCCACGCCCCTGTCATTCAGTCCCAGGGCAGCTGTGACTACTTAAGTATCTTTCCACTGAATGGAAATGGATGAACAATGCTTGAAATTATTAAGCAATTGTAGATAATTGGCAAAAGAAAATATTCAATCAACTGTCCACTTTAAAGAACAGCATTTCTTTACCTGAACAATGAGGGTTTTCAAAATATTAAAAAGGACATTAATTTTAGGAGCGTTGTGCAGAAGAAGCTGTTTGTGAAGCGTACACCTTTTTCGCCTTACCATACATATTCACCCTCATATTCACAAACCCTTTAGATTCTCAGTCTCCATCATAATCTTCCTTTCACCCATTTAAACGCATGCATTTCTCTCTCATTCACACTCTGCTCCTCTTTCCTCTGCTGTCTGATCCTGGGCCCTGTTCAGGCTTTAGAGAGACAGAAAGAATACACAGACGCCATTCGAATTGAACGAGATGAGCTCAGAGAAGAAGTCGTGAAGCTCAAAGATATTTTAAAGGTATTTTGTGTGTCCTGTGGTGTGTACTAATGTTTTATGTTGTGCTGCTGTTCGTTATCATTCTCTTAAATAAATGTCTGCTTGGTTTAGTTTGTGTGCAATAAAAATAAATGGTTCTTTTGCAGATATAGAGGGACAGGGAACAAAAACATCACTGTCATATTTTACTTAATGTATTTTAATGTATTTTAGTTGACAAGACTGTTATCTGTTTATCAAATGGGTTAAACTGTTCATGTTACCATCATAATAATACGTTGGGTCTAGTGTTGTTTCTTTGTTATACGATATGTTATAATGCTGTTCATCAAAAACATACCCAGGTCACAAATTTTCAACACACAAATTCTGCATATTTAGACTGCGTTCTTCTCTCAAACTGAAGCGCTGTTCCACCTTGTGATGTCATGTGTTAATACAGGAGGATTTCCACTGTGTTTCCACCTGCAGTAGAATCATTTGAATAATTTCAGCTCTGGAATATCCAATCTCTCATGGACAAAAGGTAAAAAGTAGCTGAAAACTGCTGCTTCATGACATCACAAGGTGGAATAAAGCATTTTGAACTTTGGAGATGGAGTCAAACTAATAATAAAGGGGTTTCTCAAACATGAACAGGTCTGTTTTTGATGAGGTAACAGCATTATAATGGCTTAAAGCTTAATTTTGTGTAATATATGACCTTTAAAGGTGGGGGACATGGGTATTTTCATTAAGATTTTATTACTTTGCCTGGAATATTCCACAGTATAGCATTATTCGTTCTGTTAAGTATTTATTTCATAGCTTCAGGTTTGTTTATTCTTTTAATGTCACCTGGATATAGATATAGATACATTTAATGGAACATTCAAGAATAACATCACCCAAAGAAAAGTTTCTTGGCCTGAATGTGTCACCTGCTTGATAGATACGTTTAATACTACAGTGGAACATTGCAGGCAAAGCAATATCATCTCCATGGAGACAAGCACATAGCAGCACCTTTACATCATTGGGCATCCAAATCGAGTGATCAAAGCACTTTCACTTTCAATGCGGTCATATTTTATACCCTTAATAAATGTGTCTCATTCTTTTGTGCAGAAACACGGGATAGTCCTTGGTCCCGACTTAAACATAAACGGAGGACTGACTGAGGCACTGAACACTGAGAACAGCACAGATCCCAACTCTCAGCCCGCCCAACAGACCCCCATTTCCCCCACAGAAGGCACCAACAGCATGCTGGGTAAGACTGTATTAAGACTCGGTACCACCTTCACTGCACGGCTTCGCACCTGACTAACATACTTAATCTTAAATGATCTGAGCATCTTACTAGTGCCGCTAATCTGCACTTAAAGCACCTTAACATCTGTCGCACTGCTTGCTTTTTGTAATTATTAAAGGTAGCATAAGTAGCATGCACTTGTACATATTTTTATTATACATGTTGGAGCTGTAATGAATATACCCATAAATAATACCCCAAATCATAAAAATCAATCAAAATCAATGCATTTTTAATTACATGTAGTTAACCAGGATTGTCTACCTGAAATTTAGAATCACAATAGGATGAAAATAACTAACCTGGCCCCAGGTAGATTTGATATGTGTAGCACTGAATTGAGAGCATGCCAAGATGGATTCTTGTGAACACAAACATCGTGAGAATCCATCTTGTTGTGTAAGAGTAGAAAATAACGGTTGTATTTTCTTCAGTATTTCAAGATTTGAAGATTTGTCACTGAAATTCAGGACTATTTTTAGGATTATTCTGAAATCAGTACTTTTTATATGGAAAACTGCATCCTTGGCAACAGTGGGAAATAACATGATAAATAGAGTAGTGTATTTTGCGATCTTGATTCATACTTGGAAGTTTTTTGAGTTACAGGTGCACTATGTAACTTTTCTGTCGGAGAGTCTGTTCCCTGTTTGTCTCCATGGCGATGCTTTGCCTTTTATGTGTTTTATTGCTCAAAAACATGCACTTTCTTTAATTGAGCAGTCTCCCCTCTCCACCTTTGAGCTGTAGCTCTGCTGAGAGGAACATTTCAGGGGCACAAACCCTCCACACAGTTATATAGTGCACCTTTAATCAAATTACGAGAAAATACAAGTTAATCTCTTCAATGACTTAAAAACGACTTGACGACATAAGATGCTTTGTACTTGGCAAACAACACTGCATTCTTTTTGCTTTCCCTCGCTGATTTGTTGAATCTTTTGGTGATTTTTTTCAATATTGAATCTTCTCCTGATTTCGGGGTCTCTCTATCTTCTTTTGGGCTTCTGAATCAACATGGTGATCTGCCTCTTCTTTGGTTCTGCTGCTGCGGCTGTTCCTCCAAATCAACAACATTTTATAATATTTTCATCTCATTTTGGCATTTTTATCTCCACGATTCTTCAGGAAACTCAGAAGAGGAGACCAAAGAGACGAGCAATCACCCAACTCAAGAAACCAAACTAGAGCAAAATCAAGAAACGCACAACGACATTGAAAAGCAGCACTTGAATGAAAATGTTGCATCTAGAGTGGAAATATCTGCTAACGAGGACCAACCAAAACCCAGTGTTGAACATTCAAATGCAAATACAGTTATGATGGAGAGTGACCAAGTTGATACTGCAACTGCAAGTGTTGAGAAAAATTTGGTAGAAGTTGAACCAACTGAGCCAAAAGACACTGAATGTACAGAATCAGAAGAGACACAAACTATTGAAAATGCTGAAATTAAACCAACATCTCAAGAAAATCTGGAAGAAATTATTAACATTGAAAAAGTTGATTCTACACAGTCGACCAAAATAGAGCCTATGCAATCTGATAATGCCACACAAGAAGAAGCATTAGCCAAAGAGGTTAAAAATATTGAACCAGAGATTGCAACATCTAAAACTGATATTCAGCCCAATTTGGAGGCACAAGATGGCGACAGCGAGGATGTATCGGCCAAATCTCAAGTCGCTTCTGGTGGAGGCAAGAAGAAGAAACGCAAGAAAAGAGGTAAAAAGAAAGGAGCCACTTCAGAAGACAAAAAAGAACAAAATATCGGACCAGAAAAACAAACAAAAAATGGTGGTACAACTGGAGATAGTGGAACAACAGTACAAGCCAACAGTGAACTTTCAACAGACCAGAAAATTCAAGAAAATATTACAGAAAATGAGCAGATTACTTTGGTAGATGATTCAAAAGATGGTAAGCCAACAACACAAATAGTAGAACAAGCTGGACCCATTTGTGGTATCGATGCAGATGCAGAAACCAATAGTTTGATCAATGAACTGGACACTGACAAAATTAAAGAAAATATAGAAGAAACCAACGACGATCAAACACAAGATAATACGGACAAGGACAAAATTAAATTGGTGGAAGCTACAAAACAGTTTCAAGCTGATACAGAGAAAGACACAGAGACCAGTGACTTGATCAATGAACCGAGTACTGACGAAGCTGTGCTAAAAGTAGCCACTGAAGAATCCAATGATGAACAAACCCAAGAAATCCAACAAGCAGCAGCAATTTGCGATACTGAAAAAGACACGGAAACCAAGAGCTTGACGGATAGTGATGAGAAAGCTGAACCGACTATTGCTGAAGCCGATACAACTTGTTTGGAGACGGATCAAGCAGAAGTTTCAAGTGCTGAGGCTGCCACTGGTACAACTTGCAATTCAGAAGGCCTGGACTCACCTAAAAGTAAAGATAATATGCAATCTTTGGACAATGGTGAGCAAGAAATTGAAAGTGAAGCTAGATTGGAAATGCATGATGGGAACGGTACCAATGTTGCTACAATAGATTCAGCCGAAAGCAATGAAAATGTTGCTGCAGAGAGTGATCTACCAAGTTCTGACAGTGCTACATTGTCTGAAAAGGACAAGGTTACTGATGAAGTTGAGAAACAAAATGCCGAGACTCAAAGTACAGGAAGTGAACCAGTTACTACAAGCATTGCTAATGGTAAAATGGATGATTCTCAGTTCAGCGTACAAGATGATGATTTAAAAGAAAACTTGGTTGAGATCGGAGAGCCAGAATTGCCAGAAAATCCTGAAAATGTCAAAGATACAGATTCACAAGTTGAAGAAACATCTACTTTCGATGCTCAAGATGCGATTTTGAACAGTTGTGAAAGTGCGACGCTACAAAATGATTCAAATCAGAAACCAAGTGATATTGACGAAGTAACCACAGAGATTAATTTGACTGAGGAAAGCAAAGATGCAGAAATGATTGCTTCTGAGATTGACAGTGAACTAAAATCAAGTCAAACTGAACCAGATGGTGCTTGCAGTGTGGTCATTGAATCTAAGTCTGATGATAAGGAAGCTGAAGAAGAAAGTGGAGAGTCCGTATCAACGGGAAAAGAGAGAAAAGGTGGCATAGTTGTTTTGGTTAAAGAATACACAGAAGAGGCCACCGAAAAGTTGGATAAAGTTGATACAAATATAGAAAATACAGCTCAAACTGGTTCGGAAAGTATGACTGAGGAGCTGAAAGATCCTGGCAGTGAAGATGAAATAGCAAGTAGACGGGATAAAACTGAGGTCGGCTTAGATATTTTGGTAGAAGACGGTTCAAAAGACCAATTGATAAACACTGAATCGCCAAAGGAAGTTCAAAATATAGAAGATGACCATAAGGAGTTGGAAATAGTTGATATGAAGACAGAAATTGCTTGCCAAGATGTTGAGCAACCTGAACAAAGCAAAGAAGAGATCAAGGCATCGGCTGACACTGGAGTTGACGTTTTGGTTGAAGATGACAACTCAAAGAAGACCCAACCACCAATTGAAATTCAAGACTCTGAAAACTGCAACACGGAGGATGTAGGGTCACAAAATGGGCTAAAGCTACCAGAGCTTGCTAGTAAAGAGGAAGAAGTTGAAGCAGAAGCTGAGGTTTCAGTAGAAGACGACTTAAAAGCCCAATCGATTAACGGCGAATCACAAAATGACAGTACGGAGTTGGAAAATGCAGGTTTACAGCCACAAAATGATTCAGATGTTCAAATTGTTGACTTGTCCGAAAACAGTGTGGAAGTCGACGCAAAACAGTGTGATGAAGAAGAGGAGGATGAAGAAGAGGGGTTGTCTTTTGATTTTGATGATTTGGAAATGGAAGCGGCTATAGCTCAATGTTCAGAGTCTAAACTTATCGATGAAGAATTTGAGGTGGGAGTTGAAGTTCTGGCGGATGAAGCGAGCTTGAAAGACGATTCGATTGACGACCAACAAGAAGTAAATAGTCAAAATGAAAACGGAAATAAGGACTCGGATGTGTCCAACGATAAGGAAGAAATTGAAGTCACAATGTCGACAAATAACGACGAGGACAGTTTGGATGGTGCGAGTTTGGCCAGTCAATCCGAAATCTCTCAAGACGAAACCGGAGCTGCTTCTGAGCCTGCGGCAATCGTACCTGATGCTTTACAGAACAGTAGTGAGAACAATAATAAGCAATTTTCTACAGTGGATGATGAAGGTTCAGGTTTGGTCAAAATGAAAGATTTGCCAAGTGGGAAAAAGCAAACGGGTTCCAACAGTGGAGAAAATCGACCTGAAAAAGGTAGAAAGGGCAAAGGGAAAGGGAAAGGGAAAGGAAAAGATGAGTGTAAAATGAATTAGTCCATTTGCAGATCATTATTGCCGTACTTGCTGCTATGTCACAGTGCGCTTAAAAGTGCACTACGCAACTTTTTTGGGCATAGTTGTCGCCATGGAGATGTTGCTTTGAGAGAAATGTCCAACTATATAGCATTAAACTTGTATATCTGATACCGAACCAATTATAGTTGTCTTAAATGTTCAAAAAATACCTTGGAAATACCTGCTCACAGAACAGCCCGCGACTTGACCTTGCCGTGTCTCCATGGAGATAGATAAGTTTAATGTTATATTGTGTAACATTCAGAGCAAAGCTATAGAGACAAAAAGGTGACTGACCATCCACCAGAAAAGTTACACAGTGCACCTTTATTGTGGCGTCAGTCTTAAATGTGTCGATGTTTAGCTCCATGTAACAACAACGTAAGCAATTGTTGTATTGTAGTTTACGAGTCAAAAGTCTTCTATGTGAATGAATGTAGTTGCCTCACCATTGCATGTTTTAGAGTAAAAAAAAAAACTAATTATTGTGCATGAAAATCTAATTCTGGGACCATTGGCACTAGTGGGAAATCATCTTGACCTTTTTTCACTATCTTTGGGTTATTAAGTTATCAAAATGTGTTTTGCTGACCTAAAACACAAAAAGTAGCCAACATTTAAAATGAGATATGCTAACTGTCCACTGTACTTCCTGTTGGATCAAAAGCTCTTGTAATTGGTCATATAAAGCTTAAAAAAACAGTCCTCCTTAAATCTGGTTTATTTTCCTAAGTTGTTTTGCTGCTTAGCCTTTTGTTCTTACATGTAAAACGTTTCTGTGTATATGTCATTCAGCTACTACTATATATTCTTATTTAAAAGTCCCAAATATGTAAGAAATGATACTTTTAGTGGCATCATATTGTTAACAGTTTTTGCACTTCCTCCTAGTTATAAAGTTATACTGTTACACAATTTAATGACCATATTTGGACACAGTTTGTTGAATATTTTGCTGTCACTGTTGCCTTATATGTACTTTCGTGTCTGTTTTCTTTTTAATTGCTGT
>KN519889.1:6511-27512 GCA_000787155.1 Scartelaos histophorus | reverse complement strand
CTGAATTGTTTGTTATTTTTGAGTATATTGTGTAAAATGGCCACATGTGAACAACTAAGGACTGAAACTGGGCCAAAATAACCATCTCGAACTGTTAACTATTTTATTTTGCACTTAATGTTACTCATAAATGTAGGGTATCAGCAAGCACATGCAATAAATAAACATTTTAATATTTGATGCTTAAACTGTTGCCATGTTATTGATATAACTGTACCGGTACATTATTGGTGGATTAGCATGATCAATTAGCGTAACAATTTAGCTGTTAGCAGATGCTATATGTCCCGCCATTGCATGTTCACAGATTTTGCATGCTAACGTTAGCTTAACATTAGCTTCACAATTTTGCTACCTCCTCACGGACGCCTGCTGCATGATCCGTACCCAACCCCACTCCTCCCATCGTCTCGTGGCTCATTCCAACCCCGATACAACCCTGGTAATGAATGATTTGGATATTGTTATTTGCAGAAATTTTGGAGAAAAATGTGATTTTGTTTTATTTGTTGTGTTAATTGCTATTCATGTTTCAGAAATTCGCTTGAGAAAACTGGTGGATGAGAGAGAGAAAATGATAGAACAGGTGAGTGCGCTGTTTTTTTTTTCTGAGTGCACTGCCCAAAGCTTAAGATATAAACACAGAAAATGTAGTGAAATAATCTTGCTGCATGGACCAATAATTTAATTTAATTTTATCTTAAAATAAACTACCTCTAGACTAGGATTAAGCAGTGTCTGAACTAGTAAGTAGATAATAAATCTGAAAACAAGATGAATAACCTGGCCTAACCTGCAGAAACTTTGAAAGCTTAAAAAAACAATTGTGCATAATGGTCCAAACCAGTGGCTGTAAAAAAAATTGTTTCATTATATAATTTTAACATATGAAGCTGTACTATTTATTTAATCTATGATGTAAACTAAAAACAGTATATTTTAGTAAAATCAGGTGAAAAAAAAAAAAAAAAAAATACAAACTACTCAAAACTGTAAATGTTTTGACACTTGAAATTATTGCTCTTGTCATTTGCACGTGGTGTCCCAGATTGGTTTTATGTTCCTGTGGTAAGTGTCCTGGTTAGAAAAATTTGAGGATTCCTGTTCTACATAAAATTTACAAACTAGGAAGGTCTTTAGCGCTTCCTACACTGCGAATTTCTCTGATCTGGCCAAAATTTTAAAACTTCTATCAGGTTATTCATCTTGTTTTCAGATTTATTATGTACTTACTAGTTATGAGACTGTGTAACTGTAGTCTAGAGGTAGTTTATTTTAAGATGACAGATGCAGCAAGATCATTTCACTACTTTTAATTCATTTTCTGATAGATTTAAGTGTTTTTATCATCAACATTTTGCAGTTAGATTAGTTGGGGGTTGACGCAGCAGCAGACGACTGGTATTATTTGGGCTTCACTCCTGTTTTAGCTTGGTTAGACGCTACAATAAGGCTGTTTCTTATGTTCATAATAACTGCTTTATGATAATTTTTGAACAGGTGAAAAACCTCAAAGCTCAACTGGAACAGAAGACACAGAAGAACGGCACAGACGGCTTGAGTCCTGACGGAGAGATTGTGGAAAACGGCAGCGACCCTGCTCTAATAGAAATGCAAAGTAAATAGAAACATTTACAATAAGTACAACTGGTGCAAACACTATTGCGGTGCGGGAATTTGAATTTAATGTGTTGCTTCTTTGTTTTAGGAGATGCCAGTAGACAAATGAACGACCTCAAGTTTAAACTGGTGAAGGCAGAGCAAGAGGCAACTGCACTAGAACAAAATGTAATATTCAAACTCTCATAATACAATATTTAAATTATACTATATATATACTACTTAGTTTTTGTTTTTTTTCAATTTAGGTTACAAGACTGGAAGGTCAAGTGGCTCGCTACAAATCTGCAGCGGAAAACTCAGAGAAAGTGGAGGATGAGCTCAAAGCAGAAAAACGCAAACTCCAAAGAGAGGTATCGCAAATATCAATACATATATTCCTAGATCTCGGTCCGATCCCCGATACGGCATTTCCACTATCCTCGGGCAAGACACATCACTCAGCTTTTCTGATATATAATGACATAAAGACCATGTTTCTGTCACTTTCCCCCTGTCACTTTTGGTTTATAGACTGAAAAATGAATGAATATTGCATTGTATAGTGTCTTTTCAGTGTCTAGGAAAACAGTGTATAGGGCAAATTCTGTATTTTAATTTCTAATATTTTTACTATCTAAAAATGCTTACAAATAATAACAGATGTTTCTATATATCAATATTAAATGTCTCCCTTTTCTTCTCCCACAGTTGCGATCAGCACTGGACAAAATTGACGAACTTGAGTCGAACAACAACCATTTATCAAAGAGACTGGAGAAGATGAAAACCAGCAGAGGCATGGCTCCAACTCCATAGGAATATTATAGGATTATTTAAAAACATTATCACTGCTGAGCTCACTGCAACTTCACAAAAACTCTACGAAACATGTGCCATTTATTTGAAAATGTAAGGTTCTCCCAGCATTGAGTCCAAACTGAACATCTTGAATTGAATGCGTGTGTGATACTGATTGTGTGGTTATGCACTGATATGCACCAAAATGAAGGAAGGTTGCCTTTAAGGAAAAAGCAGCATTTTACATTTAACTAAACATTGCATTTTGGAGTTAAGTTTCAATGTTGTTCAATGAGAGATGGACCTGCACTGCCCTCTTATGGCTGCTTCTTCTCAGTACAACAACATTACCTGCCTTGTTCCATATAGGAAGCCCATTAAACCTGATATAAGGGTGAATGACATGACGTCTGTCCAGTTGCAATTTCTTCAGCTCAAAAGGTTCAAATTTCATAATAATTTCCCTCATACCTGTAGTACCTCTGACCTCCATGAAACCAAATTATTTTTTCAGAAATCATGAGTTATTCTGCATGTTTTTTGTAGTTAAAGTGTTAAAATGTCATGTGGTGCGACCGTCTACCCTTAATCTGATTTTTAAGAAATCATGAGTTATTCTGCATGTTTTTTGTAGTTAAAGTGTTAAAATGTCATGTGGTGCGACCGTCTACCCTTAATTTCTGATTTTTAAACTTCTTTAAAATGACTCTAAATCTAATCAAATTTATTTTCTTTCTTTTTTGTCATATTTGTCATAAATGTTTTGTAGTCACACATGAAATTTCAGCTTTCTCCAATAGATATTTCCCCCATAATATTCACACAACTATTGTCCGAGCGTGTCAATTTTTTCAAATATAATGTTCTCATGTTTTTAAATCTCATTATCATGTTCATATGACTCACAACTTAGATTAACATCCCAACCATGTTTTAGAAAATAAAACTATTTAAGGTTATTCTCGGTAGCACCACATGACATTTTTTAAGGCTGTAGCCAATTCATGTGCATAAAAAAACACTAAAAATGCTTCATATAAATGTTAAACATAGATTTATACACCTGACATTGTAAATATTTGAGAAAGCCCAATAGAAACTAAATTTAAAAATTTGCCTGTTGACGTCTTTAACCCATATACTAATAGATTATCCTTTTATTCGGGATTTTTAACTTTTTGGAGATAAATATGAAAACTCCAGTATGTTTTTGAATTAGATAAAAATAAAACTTTATTAACTGCTAAAAATAATCACCTTTGCATAAAATATGAACTTAATTAGTTTGGGGATTTGAGGCTATGTTCACACTGGTTTAGTCCTGGTTTAATCTTATTCTAGTCCTGGTTTATTCCCAATTCCACAGCACCTTTTATTGTATATTATGATTTGAGATGGGAAAAAAGTTAATGGATGCAAAAACAGCTGGGAACTTCTTGGATGCCAGAAGAATAATTCATTTATTGTATAGTTAGTACATTGTCTGAATATTTAAGCATACGACTTAAGTTAATAGTTAATATGTTCAGTTCTGTTCTTTCTCTGGTGCTTTCTCTTTGAATGATTTCCAGTTTTCTCCGAAGCCAAAGTATTTTTAATTGTGATATTAAAACTTGTTCGTCATGTGAAGAAATCAACATGGCTTTGAAACGTTTAATTTATAAAGAACATTTTACAAATCACAGCTAATATTTTAAAATGTTTTTTCAGACATGCTTAAAGGTGCATTGTGTATCTGTTCTGGTGGAGAGTTTGTCAAATGCTTTTCTCCGTGGAGATGTTATTGCGTCGTCTGAATTGTTTCACAATATGGCATTAAACCTGTTTATCTTCATGGAAACCAAATATGAGCAAGTTACAGGTCAGATCTGTGGAGAGACCGCCCCGCACACAATCAGAATTTGGTATTTTTGAGCTATAAAATTACCTATAATTAGAGGTTTAATGCCATACTGTGGAACATTCCAGACGACAAACTTATAGTGCACCTTGAAAGTAGAGCTGTACAAAAAATTACGAAAACTATTTAATAAAGACTAAATATACCTCAAGATAAACAGTTTGGTATTTAGCATAAAATGAGTTTGACTTTCTGCCCTTTTTTCTGTTGGTTAAACTGCAACATTATCACAATATAAAAGCTGTTGAACTGTGACATTGTTTCTTCATATGGTGCAGCCCTAGTTAAAAGTTACACTGCCAAAGATAAACCGTTTAATGCCCACTGGTTATTGAATGTCTAACTCCCTCTGACCCAAAGCTTTGCATTTGCTTTTCACTCGTTCACGCCTCAGAGCTGAAACAGGGACTCAAAGCAAAAGGACAATCTGACCGCGGGACTTGTTGCTTCACTGTTTACAAGAGCTTTGAAATGTTTGTTTAAAAAAAAAAGAATTTGTGCAATAAAAATGTAAATTTCTGAACATCTGTCATTTGTAGCACATTTATCTGTTTATCTGTGATTTTAGAAATGGTTATGGAAATGATTATAAATGGGTGATAGACGTATACAATTAAAGATGCACTGCGTAACTTTTCTGGTGGAGGATCTGCCATATCTCCTGAAATGGTTGGTTTGACGAGAATCTTTCATAGTCTGACATTAAATGTAACGCTCATGCATTCACTTCATAACCGATGCTTTTAATAAACTGACAAAAATACATTCTTGTGAGAAGGCTCAGCTCTCCACAGATCTGACCTTTAACTTGGCATAACAGCAAAGTGGAAAAGAGGAAGATTTTTTTTTTATCAAATATAGTGCAAAAATCATTATAGCCAAAATTTTAACCTCACAAACTCTAATTTCTCCCTGTTTTATTCATTATTCTTTACATCACCGTTATCACAGTCCTTTGGCTCATTTTCGTCACAGTAAGTCCTCTTCTGTATTCTTTGAACCATCCTCCGCCCATAAAAGTCCTTATACTCAGGAGGCAGCTCGTCCAGGGTGTGCAGCGCCCTCTCTAAAGCCTGTAGAGCCCGAGTCGCAGCCACTGGGTCCTTGTTTCCGTACGGGTCCTTTTTGTCATAACTGTCTGGCTGCAGGTGGCGCCAAAACACATTCACCCCCACCCCAAACTCCAAGGCCAAAGTGTTGTGGAACCAGAGAGCTGTGAAGGAAAAAGTAGTTTGAATGATCTAATGTGTTTTCCACATACTTCTATTAAGAATATGTTTTATTGTTTTATGTATAATGTAAGATATAATATCGAAAAAAAGAAAAATATAATGAGTTAAGCAATTTTAATAAGTATTACCAGGTATAAACAGCAGGTCTCCAGGCTCCAGCACACACTCGAATCTCTTCGCTTTAACAAACTCAGGAAACTTCTTTAGATCTGGGGAGTCAATGTCCAGGACTTCAGATTTATCTCCTGTTAAGAATTTAAGAATATTACAATGGAAGAGAATTGATGAAATAATGTAAATAATGTTATGCAGGGAATATTGGCTCGAGCGTCCCCCTGGCTTGGAAGTCCCAGTCCCACTCTCTCTGCAGGAACGTCCCCTCCTCCCTCCAGATTACCCCCTTCTCTTGGGCAGCACACGGTAACTGCTGCGCCCAGGAGAAGGGGAACGTTCTTGATGGACTTTAGTCGGCCTTGTCACGCACTGTTGTACTGAGTTAGAAAATCATCAATCTACATCATAATAAAATGAAATGTGAATGTAGCAACACCAAATGTCGGGCTTTGTTTATGTAATTTTACCAATCTTGAACATGAACTGCACACATTTTTTAAGCAGATAATATCATTATAATCCTCATTTGCTTGCATAAGTTACTATACTATACTATGAAATCATATTTTAAATCATTTTAATTGGCAGACTATACATAAAGTGTGTGCCTCATTGTGGACTATTGCTGAAGAGGAATTTGACTGTATTTACTCTATAAGTCATGTTTTGTTTGTATGTATGATAAATTGAGATATATTGTAACTTGCATGTGTAATGCAATATATATATATAATGAAAAAATAGGAAATTATATGTATATAGATTAGCTAAGTAATTCAGGACCTTTCAGCCAGGGGGAATTTTCCAGCTGATTTGCAGGTGTGAGGATATATACTAAATTTTAAGGTGCATTCTGTCACTTTTCTGGTGGAGGGTCCGTCAAATGCTTTTCTCCAGAGATTATTGTTATTGCTTTGTCTGGAATGTTTCACAGTACGGCATTAAGCCTTTCACCTTCTATCTTCAGACCGAGGTACAGGTCATATCTGTGGAAAGGCAACCCCTCTTAATCAGAGTGCCTGTGTTTTCTAGATATTTTTAAGCTGCAAAACCACCTTTAATTGGATAAATATACAGTAGATCTGTTTAATGTCATATTGTGGAACATTCTAAGCAGAGCAATGGCATATCCATAGAAACAAGAAAATGACAGACACCCAACCGAAAAGTCACACAGTGCACCTTTAACAGACATAATACAATAAGTAGTAGTAGGATGCAAAAGTCTGATACACTTAGGGCTATTTAGACAGTGAGGTGTTTCTTTTTAAATTGGTTGGTTGTTACCTGACATGTACAGATACAGTGCGTCCTGGGGGCTATAGAGGACCACTCTCTTTGTTCCTGTAACCTGAGCCAAAAGGTTATCCATCACCTGCACATCACAAATATGTGTTTTGAGTTTGAGTTGCAAGACAGCAGAAAATACTATAGCTACAAATGCTACTCTTACTAATTCAATATTTTACACAGCTTTCTACACCAGAATACTTACATCGTAGTGAGTCCAGAGCTGCAGACCACAGGAACTGATACGAAAAACACTGGAGAAAAATTTATCTGGATCAAAAAACTCTGGGATTTTAAAATCTTCAGCCAAAACTGGGAACTGTTTCTTTATATCAGCTGGTTCCTGCAAATTGATTTCAACCAGTTAAATATTAAATCTGATTTATATGCGACAACAACTAAATATTTACTTTAGAATATTTGGACATCTAGTTTTTTACTAACCAACCTTTCGCACATCCTCTCCAAGGGATCGTAGGTAGTAGCTTTCATTCTAAAAAAGACACAAATAATTACACTATATTTCGACAGTTTATGCATAAATAACTTATTTCCCGTTGCTCTGGGCTGCAAACAGATTAGTTAGTAGCCACATAAGTATTGTGTGTAAGTTCATTTCAGTTATCCTGATACAATATTATTAATATTAATAGACTAGGTCATATCCAGGTGAATTTAACAACATACCTCACATAAGAAGAAATCAGAATGTATTTCCTCTGATGCTCTTTTCACAAACTCATTGAATGCCAATGTCCTGGAAGCATGTAAACAATACATAGATTATATTATATGATATGTAACTGTCAGTCACCAGCCACCTGTTTAATGATTGTGACGCACTTGTAAACAAAGTTCTTATGTAGGAAGTCCATCGCTGGCACAGTGGAGACGTGAACCTTCACCTCCAGATCTCCTCCCTTTTCTCTGAGGTACTGAGTCGTCCATTTTTCCAAACAAGGCCCCAGACACACTCCTCTGAGCACAGCCGGTCTACGCTGATAAAAAAAGACCAAAAATTATTGTAAAGAAGCATGAAATTTCCAAATCTTTATTTTGATGTTGAGATTCTGTATTTCATTTTGATATTAGTTTTATCAGTTAGCTGGGAATAAAATATTCAGTTCACTTATTATCCTATTGTAACTACTTAAAAACATGTATTATAATTATTTGAATTTTATATAGCCTTTGCATATTTTTCAAGGCACTAAAAATGAGTGCTAGTATATTAGTATTATTTATCCACTCCTTATTCAGTATTTTATTTTTACTTGTACATATACAGTTATAAAATTATGTCTTATGACACCCATCTCTTGATATTTTTGCCACTTGTTTAGTGCTATGTGAGCTACTGGGTCTAAATCATTTCCCTTGCGGATCAATAAAGTTTGTCTAAATCTAAGTCTAGTTGATTTCCACAAAAGCATATTAGTAGTTGATTCTGAACTGGATTTACAACCTTTCCATTGTACAAAAAAACTGTAATGAAGTCAACAAGTGTATGAGTTTAAATACACATTGCTAAAAATTAAATGCATGCAGACATAATTCTTTACGAAGCTACACAATGGTGAATGTTATCATATAAAATATAAATACATACCATACCATGTTCAGTTCATAACTCGTTTTTATTTTCAAATGTTACTTACCTTTGGATAAATATCTCGTAGAAACACGTCCCTATCCACTCTTGTAAACACGGGTACATCTATTTTTTCTTGAAGCTCCATAATTCATATTTTTTAACACAAAACTCTCTCAGGTCCATGCACTTTCTTCTTGCATGTAGATTGTGTCACAGTTTTATCATTCCCCATTCAAAATAACTCATGTTTCCACCCGGACCACAAATATAGACGGACGAGAAACACTACGAAACAAACATGGCGCTGCCCGTGTTCAGAGGTTGCTGTCGTCTGCCAGGAACTTTCAGAATAAATCGTGTATTTACTGTAGACAGGTATACACCGATCCGGAGTCATATACCGGGATGTTCTTCCGCAGCTGCCCGCGTTTCGGTGACGTTATTTCGGCCTTACAGCTCAGACAGAGAGCCTCAAAAACAGAGACAAAAAGTGGTCGTAGTCGGTATCCCCAATCCGTTCATTTGGTTTCGGACCAAGATTTACTATTTTCTAATACGATCATACTTCGATAAAGATTTCAGTATTGAAGAGTTCACGGAAGGAGCTAAACAGGTAAAAGATTAAATTCACTAGTTAGAAATTGGTATAGCTGAGATTTTATATCGTATTACTTATTTTTCAGTTTTATTTTGACTTGCACATGTAGACCCTTTCAAAATGCTGCAGGCAAAATGGAGCTATCATAATATATTCACAATGATTATTATAATTGATGAGCAGGCCTTAATGCTAATGGTTTTATGACATTATAACAAAAACAAGCAACAATTTGAATTTTCAAGGTACAAATCTTATTTACTTTGCTTCTCTGTTAACAAGGATGGACAAAAATGCAGTTTTCTCACCTTAAAATAGTATGGGCTTCATAAAAAGTATAATTTATGATAAAGTGTGAGATATATCTGTAGATGAAGTGATAAACTGTTGGGGGCTCAACATTTCCGTAAGGATTTTTCCAGTATAACCTCAAATTGTTGTATAAATGCTTACTATCATAAACCTTTGCCAAATAAACAAATAATGCAAAACACAGTTGTAAGTGTTTTATACTTCACTTTTACCTCCAGATGCCTCCATTCCAGAATTTAGCATGTTTTTGTGTACAATTTTTCAAAGGGTATATACATTTATATAATTATGCCTTATTTATCACCAGTCTCTTTCCATGTTCTGTCCTACTTATTTAGAATTAATTATTACCATTATATTTTTACCCTTTTGTTATTATAGATGTTGTGATGTGTGAGCTACCAAATAATAATTTTTCTTGTGGATCAATAAAGTTTGTCTAAGTCACTATTATATTGCAGCGTTGTCTGCATTTCTCTCCTAGATGTTCAGATATTGCAAAAATGTTTAAAATAGTCTCTCATCTCATCCAAAATAACTGTGTATTTGAGTGTTAAGTGTGTTTTAGTTTAGCTGAAAATAAAGGAAAGGTTTATTTTTTAGGTTTATTTATTCTTTACGTTTATTCTTACTGTACTGTTTGTCTTTTCAGGCCTTCACACATGTTTCCAGACTTCTGTCCCAGTGCCAGTTTGAAGCACTTGAAGGGCTTGTAGCAAAAGATGTAAGTATATTTAATAAATATGTGTAATACTCAAAAGAGAGCTTATTTAACAGAATAATGAAAATGAAAGTGTTATTACTTAGCCCATGGTAATTCATTGCTTCATCATTTTTATTTTTTCAGCTCATTGGGAAACTGGAAGAAAAATGTAACGTATTGCCCTTGCACTACAAGAAGGCGCTTTTGGCAGATCCAGATGAGATCATGTACACTACTCCTGGAGACGTGGGCATTTACTATGACGACAATGGTCAGTGTCATCAACCAACCAGTACTACAACTTTGTATGCATCATCTTTTTCACCGACTAACTTCATTCCCTTCTTCATTACATCCATAAATCTGTTTCCTGCAGCTCTAACCTCCACATCCTTCTAATAATACTCACACTCTCTTCTCTGTATGATAGATGAATTCTGCTTCCTCTGCACCATATTTTTAGTCTTCCTTTTCTGTTCCATGTGTTCACTGTCCCTTCTCAAAGTCAAAGTCAAAGCGAACTTTATTCTCACTTTCATCATGTAACAGACATTGCACAGGGGGAATGAAATCGCGTTTCCCCAAACTCCAAATGTGCAAATTAAAAACATACACACAGAACATGAAATCTACACTGACATCAATAATAAATAAAATCAACATAAAATATACAGGCAGACGTTTACATTTCCAACAAGAAAAGAGCTGAAGTATCTGCTTTTGGTATATAATGAAAGTGCAGAGTGCCGAAATAGCAGCGTGGATATATGATTGTATTAAGTTGTTTTGGATGTAGTGGTTAACATGTTCATGGAATTTTCTTGAGTGTGTTGATCAGCCCAATGGCCTGTGGGAGGAAGCTGTTGCTCTGCACCGTGTATTCACTGTCCCTCCTCTGCTCACGCACATCTCAATCTGCAAAACGTTTAACACATCTAAGTTTTGCATTACTTTTCATATCTTTATCAGGTCGGAAGTTTGTAAGTATCTTGATGCGTTTCTGGTACCTGACAAGTGCAAGACTTCCTGATGAGTCTTTGGAAGGAACCCGCGTTTTCCAAGTCGCCATCGGAGAAGAAGGAGAAGCAGAGACAAAAAGACTATTGACTGCAAACTATGAGTGAGAGACTATAATAATATAGAATCTTATTTTCTCCAGCTGACAGAATTGAATTCATCTTTTTGCTCTTTATCGTAACAGGTTTCAGCGTGAATTCACCAAAGGAGTTGACCCAGACTGGACCATCACACGGATAGAGCACTCCAAGCTTTTGGACTAAAGTAATTTTGGATTTTAGCTTTTTTCTTGTCATTTCAATGCTTTTGTGAAACTGTTTATTTTTCATCAATGGCCAAGGCGCAGGTCAGATTCTGCTATGTAAAACACTGAAAACAGTGTACATTTTTAACTGTATTTACTACTCAATGAAGTTTGAATGGAAAATATTACATTATCATACTGTAAAAGTAATTTGGTTTCTTCTATTTGGTCTTTTATTTGTATGACCTGTGGATGGAGCCGATTTGTGTCCACATTAAACCAGACCGTTTATGCTCATTTCAGTATGTGTATATTATTAAACACAACAATTTGATTAATTTAAGAAAATGTGTTGTTTCTTTGTGTATGTAACCTTTTTTCACTTTAAAAACAGGAATGGATATGAAATGACATACTAAAAACTAAATATGTATTTCCACATTATGAATCATTTGAATAGACAAAATGGGAGCGCAAATGTGAGAAGGAAAATTATCTTTAAGAAAATTGCATGAGTCATGCCTGTCCAGTACAAATGCTAAAATACAGTCAGTAAATGTAATAAAATATTGGGCAAGATATGATTCAGAAATGTGGATTTTTTAATGTATTTATTTTATTTTACAAAACACTAATAACAAGCTTGACATACATGCATATGTGTAAACTTAAGTTGAGGCAGATAAATATACATACAAGGAAATCAATACAAACTGAGGAAGTGGTTTAAAATAAAATCCTAATTCTTCCACAATATTAAGTGTTTTGATAGATTTACTGTTAGATATACTGTTTAGTGTTTGGAGATCATTTTGTCTAGAATAATGATTTTGAATAGGGGTCTAGAATTGGGGAATTTGGATTTAAGTGATACTAAATTTTCCAAACAGAATGCACAGGTTTATTAGACATAACATTTAATCTTGTTTATGATGAATGTATGTTATGCTTGAACAGTCTAAATGAATTCTGATGGTTATTTTTTGCAGTATAAGTGTTTCTAGATTTGACCAGAGTTCCTTTGAATATTTATAATAAAAGAGGTGGGGGATGGTTTCTTCTCCGCTATAGACCCTTTGGAAAATTGTAAACAAAAACATTCTAAATTTCGGGATGGAAGTGGAACAAAATGTGATTTTAATGGGAAAACTGGGATTAATTTTGGAATATTACAAAATATAACATTTTAAGAACAATTTGGAAAATGAAAACCACTCAGAAACATGTGAATGATATCAGAGCCCAGTTTAAAAACATGTAACAAGAGTAAGCATATTTTTACAGGCAAAATCAACATTTTGAGTTTTTTTCTGACAGAAAAGTTGAGCCTGCAACAGTTTTTCACTTCATCTAGAGATTTCATCATAAATTTTACTTTCTGTGAAGCCCAAATACTATTTTAGGGTTAGAAAACTGTATTTTTTCTTGCTTTCTTCTTAAGAGAGTAATTCAATTTGTACCTTCAAATTCAAAATTGTTGCTGATCATTTGATCTAATATCATAACACCATTAGCATTTAGGTCTGTTCGTCTGTTAATCATTGTAAATATATTATGTTAGCTTCATTTTACCTCCACTTGCCTCCAAAACAGAATTTTGAAAATTCTAATGACATAATGTTTTAAACTGACTATGGCAAAAGGTGCAATATGATTCCGTTTCCTTGAACTTGAATATAATTGAATGGGTAGGGTTATGTTTAGGGTTTGTGAATTATTTTTCAGCGTGGATAGTTAACGTTGATACGCTACGTTATGACGTCATTTGGTGTCTCCTCTTTCCTATTGGCCGTGTTTCCCAATCCTCTCCTCTGATTGGTCGATGCGTCTGTCAATCACGGCGCAGCGTACGCCGTGCGGTTCCTGTTGTGGTCCCGGTTGCGCTGACAGGGCTGAGGAGTCCGTGTGCCTCAGGTTGGGCAGAATGAACGGCTAAAACATGCACGTCCGACAAATGTAAAATCAAAAACAATATTTGGATCATGAAGGCTGTTAGCGTGGCCTTATATGGGCTCGCTTTGGGGCTGCTAGCGATCGGCCTGCGAGAATTACTGACCGGTTTCGAAGAGAATAGATGCAGCATGACTTACATGTTTGAATACCCAGAGTACAGGGTAAGTATAATGCTAATTATTACTCACATTAATTCAGCGTGTAACCTGGATGCACTCAAAGCCAATGGTTGTTGTAGCTAATGCATGCTCAGTTTTCACAATCAAACGTATTTGCATTTCGTGGCGATGCTAGCTTCACCTGTCTTTGAAAAGTAGGCGTGTAGCTAATGTATTTCCTGATGTTCTTATGGCATTCATTCACCTGCATTTCTCTTGTAACTAAGATGTAATTCCCATAGGATGTACTTAAATTAGCAGTGTTGTAAAAGCAAAAACTAATAGCAGCTTATCCCACAACAATCCTATCAACACCAGATAATCTTTATAAATGGGGACATGTGATTTGAATAGTAGTAGTAGTACTAGCAGCAGCAGTAGTAGTAGTAGTAGCAGCAGTACTGGTAGTACTAGTAGTAGTCCATGAATAATGTGTTCATCTGCCCAGAAGTGGGACACATCTGGAGGCTATCTTCAGTATTGACATCCATGTTTCACTGGGATTCACTTGAATGGACTTTCAGCAGGTTCTGTTAGAAAGAAAGAGCCTGAAGACTTAAAGATCACAGCTTTTAAACTAATGCATGGTCCTCCTGGTTAGCATTAATGTGTTGTCAATGTTATTTAATGTACTGAATGAAAAGGGAAATAGCATTAATTGTGCAACATATTTCTATATATCTTTATGGAACATTCTTGCATAAATATATCAAGTGTTTTTATTTGTTTAATGGGCTTTATTTAACTAAGGTAGTCTCACTGAGATTTGAAATCACTGGATTTATAATTGTTGGATTTATGTAGCACCTTTCAAGATATCTGAAGTGATTCACTTCTACACACTCAGTGGTGGTAAGCTACCTGTGTACCTACAGCTGCCCTGGGGCAGACTTTTTCTTTTACAGCAACTGCAAACCAATTATCGTCCAAATGGAATGTTTCTAAATTCACTGTCCCTGTGATAAAGTGTAGCCTAAAGTATGATGTAATGTTGTTTTAAGACTTGACTTTGTACATTTGTTTCCTCTCCAGCGAGTGTCTTTATCTCGGCGAGTGAGCAAACTGTACCCCGCCTACGGGCTGTACCTGTATGGAGAGGGGGTGTATGCCCAGGAAACACGCAACCTCAAACTCAGTGGTGCCCCAGTCCTCTTCCTGCCTGGGAATGCTGGAAGTCACAAGCAAGGCAAGTTCAAATCATATTAATTTAATTCATGATTGTTCTTGAAGTGAGTTGAAAATAATTGCTTACTAAGCATCAAAATTGGAAGAACCAAATCAAAGCACAATTTGATATCAAAAACTTTGATAAATTAGTCACAACACAATGTCCTCTTTAAATATCCACAACATATTGTACCAACATGGGGCTTTCCAATATATAAATCCTGCTAACCCTGTAGTTTAAACCTCCAAGGGCATGTTTTGAAATGCATGGGATTCCTGTATTAGATCAGCCCATTTAAACTTAGAGGATAGAGGATCTTGGAGGATTTTCTTAATGTTTATGAATGTTTATATGACATATATTTTCAACTTTCAAAGCAAAACTCAACCACTAGCTTTTAATATTACGATGTTCCGGGGTTGTGTAAGGACATGGGGACAGCCTTAAGCTTTTTGTTGATTAGTCTCTACCTGACCAGCATGCAAACTGGAGCGCCCTTCAGAATGCATTTTATTTTTTGTACTGCCCTTGCAAATAAATTCTGTCTCGTATTGTAGCCATGCCAGGACTGTTGTTTATTATAACCTTCTCCCTCATGGCCATTAATGGCAACATTTGAATAAAAAAACATACACAAATAAAACGGTTGTCTCATCGGTGAAGAGACACCTAAAAGTCTCAATATAGATAAAAAGTCGCAAACCCTCTCCCAGAAAAGTTACGCATTCCACTTGTACATTATTGCTTTATCTGGAATGTTACATTGTATAGCATTAAGCGTCTTCATTAAGATTTGCAGGTGTCTCCATCAGGCAAAATTACACAAAAAGAATATGTTTTTCAAGGTATTTTTCTGTTATAAAGACTGAATCACAATCAAAATGCATAGAACAAGTGCAGTGCATATGTAGTCACACTGTCTAAAAAATGTATGGTTAAAGTACACTCAACATGAAACTAATAAAATACTTTTGCAGTCACCATTGATTTTGATATGAACACATGTATTAGTTAATCTGACAATTATTTAACAACAACAACAACAACAACAACAACAACAAAACAACTAGAGATTAATTTAAACAGAATGAAAAGCCAAACATAATTCATCAGATGAGGACTGTGCTCACATCTGCACACACTACATCACAAGTGGGACTAAACTGGGACACCTGGATCTCAACCTGAACTCCAAAACTAAATGAGGATTAGAACAGGACAAAACCACGTCTACCTCAGGACTAAACGAGGCTCAAACCAGGACCAAACCAACGCATCCAAACTTAATTTTTCTCATCATTTCTCCCCCCTTGCAGCTCGTTCCTTGGGCTCTGTTGCTTTGAGGAAGGCTGAGAACATGGAAGGAGGGCTCCATTTTAACGTCTTCACTGTGGACTTCAACGAAGAGCTGGTGGCACTTTACGGCGGCAGTTTGCTCAGACAGACCCACTTCCTACACGAGAGCATTAAGGCCATTCTGCGGCTCTACAAGGTTAAACTTCATCTGGTTCCAGAGCATGTGGGGTATCGGCTGTGGGATTGTGTTACAGCTGAAGGGTTATCCAACATATAAATATCACATTCTGTCGCCTTCTACTTTTACCCCAGTTAAGCCTTAAACAAATTCTTTACCACAGTATTAGTGAGCGACACTGGAGAGCTTTGAAGATATAGTTAACAGATGTGATGACAGAAAGGTGGAAGGTGACTCTGACCAACCATTTGATTCATTTTATTGCTGTAAAACCAGTGCCCTTATAAAACCCATATAAAATTATTATCTGGATAAGCAGAAATGCATGTGGGGATTTACACTGCAGGATTGGTGTTTAAACCATAAAGGTTGTTTAATGAATTTAGGCTGTGAAAATGACTTATTTCTTTGTAACTCTAAAAACACATAAAAACATTCACTACACAAAAATTAAACAATTTAAAAATCATGTCATCAGAAATTGGGAAATAATATGATAGTTCAAAATCACATCTTGTTCTCGTGGACCCTATCTCGTGTTTCTTATCTGAACTTTTAAACAATTTTTTTAGTAGTAGTAGTTTATTATGTTGTTTTGCAGCACTACAAAATAAAACAAAACAAAACATACACTACATTCCCATGGATCATGACAGGGTTTAGGCTGAAGTAAAAGGACTTAAATCACTATCAAATGTTCTATAGATGCACAAATTGTAGAAACTATCCTGTGTAAAAAGTTAAAAAGTTTCCACCTGTCTTTCCAGCACACTACATTATCACATAGTTTCTGCTCTGGCAGAAAAACAACTTCATTTGGTTTTCCTCTGCCTTCCATGCACATGTTGGCGAAAGCCATTTTGCATATTCATTCTGTCATTCTTAAGCGTCTGTGTGAAACTGTCGGGGTTTTGCTCTGCTCAGCCGTTTAGCACATGATCAAAACAAACATGGCAGTTTACACTTAAAAACAAGGGGAAAAAACAGATGACTGAGAATTTTGTGATTTTTGCAGAATCAGCAATTGAGGCACTAAACTTTTATTTATCTCAAGTAAAATATGTTCTGTATTTTCACAAGAATTTTCAAAATACTTTCAAGATGTCTTCTGAGAGAAAACCTTTGGAGCAGTGCAAACCATTTAAAATGAATTTGCTAACAGAACTAGTTTTTTGCATTTTAAGAAAATCAGGTATCAGGCATGAAGTGATGGTGTAAATAAAAATCTATCCCACAATATAATGAAGACCCACCAAGACATGCAGGTAAACCTGTTTCTGTCTGGAGACATTATGGCTTTGGCTGGAATGTTCAAGAGTATCATGGCATTAAACTTAAATTGCAGTAGTAGATGGGAGTAAATTTAAGTAACAGTCTGTGAATTGTGACGTAAGAGATTTTTCTATATTTGATTATATGTAACTTGAAACTAGTAATTTGTATTTGTTTCTGTATTTGTTCTTCTCACAGCACCTGAAGTCTCCTCCTCAGAGCGTGGTCCTGGTCGGTCACTCTATGGGGGGAGTGGTGGCTCGGGCTTTGTTCACTTTGCCCAAATTCAACCCTAACCTGGTGACCCTGATCATCACCCAAGCCTCGCCCCATGTGGCTCCAGTTCTGGGGCTGGACCCATACCTGCTCAGTGAGTACAGTTACACCTGGAGGACAACTACAGGAACATCACCAGAGGTGCTTTACCTCTTTGAGGCTACTGCTGTGTGAATTATTCTATTTCATTTATCTTAAAGAAAATAGTTCACCGTTATCTTAATTCAGTATAAAATATATATTTTTTTCCTAATGTTTGTCCTGTTAAAATAGTTATAATGTTGTTGTTTTCTTTTTGGAAAATACAATACAAACTGATCCACTTCTGTATTCAGAATAAGATATAGATGCTTTTAGACTGAGAGATTATTAGTCCATAGGGGCTCCATTGTGGACTATACTCATTTTATTTCATTTAATAAAGTAAACTCATACAATGTACAGTATACAATGTACAGTATACAATGTACAATATACAATGTACAGTATACAAAGTACAGTATACAAAGTACAGTGTACAAAGTACAGATGGATATATTATCACAGCAGCTCTAGGTAGCTGTTGGAGTTTTTTTGGCAGTGGTGTTCTGGTCTATTTCAGTTTAAATCTTTTTTTCTTTGTGTCTTCCTCCTGTCTCAGATTTCTACCAAGCAGTGAGGCAGAAGTGGTTAAACTCGGAGCGTCTCAGAAACGTGACGGTGCTGTCGGTGGGCGGAGGATACAGAGACTTCCAGGTTCGCTCGGGTCTCACCTCTCTGCCCTGCTCCTCGGACGACCCTCACAAGATTTCACTTGTGGTAAGATCATATTTCAGAAGATCAATGGCCTAAAAACCTTTTTACATAGGGATGATAGAACAGCACTGTGTCCCTAGATATTTTGTAATGAAAGCAGGTTATATTTGAATAAAACTATTTGATTTACCTTGAAGATTTAAAAAGATTCATTATGTTGTTTGTTTATCACACAAGGTAACTGCTGTCCCTCGTACCTGGGTTTCCACCGATCATTTATCAATTGTCTGGTAATCTTATATCTTATTCTATACAATATTTTAATGGACTTGTAGCTTTACATTTTGACAAACATCATTTCATGTTTTCAGGTGCAAAGAGCTTGTACTTGCCACTGTGAGGGCTTTCTTTGACCTCCTCGATCCTGCCACAAAACAGGTTAGGAAATGGAAAAGCACCTTCAAATAGTATTCAGTATATAAAATCAAGTTACAAGTCTATATTAACAATACGTATATGTGTGTTATTTTAGTTCACAGAGGATCCAGAAAGGAAAATGACGGTACTGAACCATCACTTTATCAGACACCCTGTGAGTCCAGTGGGAGAGACTCAGAAAACCACGGTCTCCTTTTTGGGTAAGACAAATCCCATTTTTTTGTTTAATTTTCAGCAAATGTGTGTTTTGTGCATTGGTATTGTAAAATAAAGTGCAAGATTATGACATTTACTTATTCACTCATTCATCTGTTCATTCATTTGTCTATAAGCACTTAATAAACAAAAACTGCATAAATGAAAAATCCAATTCTGGTCCAAAAGGAATAAAGAACTTGTGAAAGCCTACTCTGAAACTTAATGATAAAATAGTAAATAATATATTACGTCCATGTCATATTCATATCATTACTACATACAAAGTAATTACATACAAAATATACAGTTGCAATTACATTTAACAATAAAATATCAGTTATAATCTATTGTCTTATTGCAACAGAATCTCCTGAAGCATCAAGTGAAGTAAACACACTGCGTTTGTCCTACACCACACCAAAGGTATTATTTTAACATTATTTCATTTACCGTGTTCTAATTAGTTTAATATTTTGCAAGTCTAATGAAATTAAATGTACGTCTGTTGACAGGAAGGACAAGTGAAGTACTTCCTCTTTGCTCTGTCCAGTCGGAGAAAAGCATACAGCCATTTCTACTGTAGGAGCAGTGGCCTGGTGTGTATCAATACAGACACTTTTAATTAGCTTATATATATGTTAAGTAAATATATTGCGCATCTATTTTGAATTTGTAATTTTAATGTTTTTGTATTTTTGGTGTTTAGCAGGACATGACCAGCTGGGTGTACGGCTGCATGCAGAAAAACGGTTCCTCATGGTAAGACAACGGGGTCTAACGTGTTTACATAACATCCTAACACAATCCTAAATCTGAGTTAAAATCTGATTCAGAAATCAAAAAACCCAATTTGAGACTTTCAAAAGACATTGATTAAATTGAAATTACCATGAAAAGATCATTTGGACATGAGTCAGTTTGGAGTACCTAATTAGACCTAATTAGTTAAAGCTGCAAGAAAAAAACATAATTAAATCAAAAATGGACACAATAATTTCCTTCACAAACGACAAAACATTATCAAAATTGCAATTTGAATGGACACAATAATTTTCTTCACAAACGACAAAACGTCCTTATTTTTGTTATTCTGCGTGAAAAACTGTTGACCCTGTAGTTTAGATCTGTGCAAACATGTGATTTTTGTATTGGTGTCAGTTTTTATATGTCTTCTTGCCGTTTTTCCTAAATGCAAAATGGGAACCTGGGCAGAATCCTGTTATTAAAACATAAACCGCAAATCTAATCATAATTGCAACGCTTGTTAGAAAAACCATGCTGCCCTTTATTAAACATTTAAAGCCTTAATCAATGAATTCTCTTCCTCTTTTGTTTCATCAGTGTTCAAGCCGTGGACCTGTCAGAGGGAACAGAATACCTTCCTCCTTACAAGGTGCTAAAGACTTGATTATATCTGATTATATTTATTAGTTTATTTATGTTTTAATGCATTCTATATTCTCACAATCGTCAGGTGTTAATTCTTGATCTGAACGACTTGTCTGCATTTACTCATCTGGTTGTGGCTGCCTCAAATGTCAATGGAAAACAGGTATTCAAACCCAGATCATTTAATACCACTACTACTAATCTACTTCTTGCCTCTACTGTATTTTATATTTTAAACGTTTTAAACATTTTAAAATGTTCCAACTCTTAAATGTTCATTGTTGTACAGTTTACAGTGGAGTGTGAATGGCAGCGACAGCAATCTCAATCTCAGACCATAACTTTACCAGTGCCACATGTGCTTTCTATTGGTGAGCTGCACAGTTACCAAATACATCATTTCTAAACTGAATTAAAACATTTCATAAACATGTATTTGTTTTTAGGTATGACTGTCAGTGATGTAACCATCGGCTCTTCTGGTCTTCTCCACACCATTCAACTACAGCACTTTCACCAGGTTTGTTTTTGGAGTG
>JACN01118506.1:0-14948 GCA_000787155.1 Scartelaos histophorus | reverse complement strand
ACACACACACACACACACAAAATACATATTTACATATATTTATATATAGTTAAAAAGTTATCTATTCACAGCTGGTTAGAAGAGCTGCTGAAATTGCCCAAAGCATGAAAGCACGGCTAATTTTGTGAAGTTACACGGAGGAAGCCATAAAACATGACTGGTAGTAATGGAAGTGGCCTTGATTAAGCCCTGATTATAAAAGTTTTTTATTTTATTTTGGGTTTTCTATGTTGATCCAGACTGTATTACCTTCCCAGCATAGTGATGAATAATAAATCCTTGGTTCCAGCTGTTGAAATGTTCATGAGTGTTGATCTGCATTCTGAGTTTCTGCAGCATTGTCTGGTCGGCTCCTTCACCCACAGCGTGCATCGTGGCGCACACATCGTCTAGAATACTCATGATGCCGGGTGGATTCTGGAAAAGAGCATGATGTATTGTGAAGATCATTTTTTTGTGCACATTTAAAGACATTATATACAGTGCAGTAAAGTGAAGGTTTTCATTGTTCAAAATCTTGATGAATAATTAATTTAAGAAGTACATTTTGTCCTCAATAGAAAAAACCTTTACAGTTACAATTATAGATCATGGGTCCCCTGTTTCTTAAAAATGCTTTTTACAAAGTTTTTTGCACCAAACTATATGTTTTTACAAATTGAGATTTATACAGCTGACAAATTAAAGCCTTAATACTTTCTTGTACTTGTACTTGAAAACTGGAGCACAGTGGAAACAACAGGCCTCTGTAGTGAGCACACATGCCAACTTGTTTGTGCATAAACTAAACCAAATCTGGTGCAAAGAGTCAGCTTGAGCCTGGTACTGACCCCCTGGTCCTCTCAAAAGAAGACTAGTGCATCCTTTGTTATGGATTTTATGGATTAGTGGCTCAGTGGGGAATTTTAATCAAATTAAAAAGCATGCTGGGACCTTTTAAGAATGAAAAAAATCATTTTCTAATTGTTAATGTGTTACCTTGCTCTCAATAAGGTCACAGACGACCTTGTTATTGAAATACTCAATCGGTGTCCACTTAATGCCCTCTTGCACATACTCCTCCTATAAAGGAAGAACAGGCAGGTTCCAAATATAACTCAAAGTCAAGTTCAAAAACAAACAGAGGCAGGAGTGCGTTACCTGTTCTGCCTTCAGTGTGAGCTCAATGAAAATCTGCTGCAGCTTCTCATTCACAAAGTTGATGCAGAATTGTTCAAATCCATTTTTCTGTTGGAAATGCAACATAAGTTATGGCGTCAATGCCAAATATATTTCCTATTAGGTCATATTGCTTTGTTAAAGTGTTGCTGAACAATACCCTCAAACTGGAAGAAAAACAACACATTTTCTACCCAAACAATAGACATTTGGCCTGAACCTTGTGAAGGTTTTCTGTAACTTCCAGTTTAATGAATTGTATTCAGCACAAGGGAGAACCCTCCATGCATTTTGTAACACATAATCTAATTACAGATTACAGAAGCATGTTGGACTGGGATATTTCCTCATAAAGTTAATGGATCCAAATTAATCTGATCTTCTATGATAATCTGTTTAATGCTCACTGTTTATCACTTAATCTCATTTCTATTTTTTTTTATTTCTAAGTCTAAGTGCACGTATACAGGCCGTATGTCTATGACCACAAAATAAGTTTACCTGGAAGATTTCAAATCCATAAATGTCCAATACTCCGATATTGATCTCTTGGTGATCTTTAACCATGGCCTTGTTGATGGACTGTATAAACAACAATGGTATCTTAATTAAATGAACAAGCTGCATATTTACTGACAGAAAACTACTTCAAACTGTATAAAAAGAAAACAAAAAGTACCTCAACCAAGAAATCAAACACTCGTGAATGTAAGGCTTTGGAAAGGGCATCACGGGTGTAGCAGGCTTGCTCTACGTTCAGGGTCACATCAATCGTCTCCACAGTACTTCCCCATTTGCTGTCCATTTTCCTGCTGGTGAGTTTCTCTTTGAGACGGTCCTGGTCAATCCCAAGTAAAAACGCTGGAAATGCCAAAACTACAAGAGAAGAAAATATTCAAATATTCCAATATTCATGAGGTAAAGAGAAGTCTTTCCAAATGACAGTAAAAAGAAAACAAGATATATTAAAATTAATTAATTTATGAATTGGACTAATATTGGAACACATTGAGTACTAAAGGTGTTTTGGTTATGCATGCGATATAATGTAGTTATACAGTTTTATACATTGCATTACATTTTGTCAATGACCACTTTAGAATTTATTCTGTGAAATGCCTTGCTAAAATGTTACTACTTTCCAGGTAAGCTCAGGTGAGCTATTATATTCATGCACTAGAAAAAGAACTGAATGGGCTTGAATGAATGGTTCTTCAGCCTGGACCTGGAGTTGATATTATCCCCCGAGAGTCCCTCCCAGGCTTATTACAGTGAGTCACTTCCCCTAAAAGGAAATGGTTCTCGGGGCACTGCCGACCTGCTATGTCTGGAAGTGCCTCTGCAAACTGCAGTAGCCCTCATCTGGGACTCGAGGGTGTGACTAGCCATGACCCTCTTTAGATCATGACTCATACTTTACGTAATAAAGAGTTTTCATTATAAACCTAAAAGTAGCATGCTTCATAGTGAGCGTGATGTTAAACTAATTTGTTAGTCAAATGTGCTGAGAGGAAAATAGTAATAGAGGGCTGTGCTTATCCATCTAGTTACAAGGAAGTGTTCATAGGGATATGTGCAATACCAAGAACACACCTATATTATATGCAGCCAAAAACTCCATTTGTGTTCATGATTTGGCTAAATGAGTACAATACCTGACCAATGATTCTGTAACACTATTTAGAGTATGTCCTGTATAAACAGGGGCAAGAAGTGCACCAGTTTGCAATTCATGACATAGGTCTCAACATGAACCATATACATAGAATATTTCAAAAAATGACCTGAAGGTAATAATGTTAAGACTGCAGTTGGATCACACAGGAAGTGGGTCTGGAAAGGGGACAGGAAAAGCAGAGGCTATGATGACCTGCCATTGCCTTCTCCCAGAAAAGACTAGGGCTTTGTTCACTGGCCTCTCATCTCATTCATATGGACTACATTATTTTGGGACTCTACATAAAAGGATGAGAACAAAACAAAGTCGAGGACCAAAGCAGTAGTATCTGAGTGTGAGTGTGATTGGAATTTTTGTTGGTTTTTAGATCATAGCAGATAGGAAATTACAACCATAACAACTGGCCAAAACCAATATATGTAAAGCATTTAATAATGAATCAAGGTACCTACCAACGTGGAGTGAATAAATTTATAACACAAATTTGTCTAAGTTATATCCCACATTACTGTACCCTTTACTCTGTAAACCCACTCACACTCCTCGCTCTCCACAGCCGCGTAGTTTCCAGACTCCCTGAAGCTGATGTTTCCCAGGTGCAGAACTCCAGCCACTATTTGAAGCACCATGGAGCGGTCCTCTGCGCTTATGCCAATCACATCCATGGCATGCTGGGAGAAAGCCAGGCAAAAAGACTGTTAAATCAGAGTTGTGGTTTGTTGCTCATGAGGTCTAATTAGTCCTGTTGTGGTTCGGTGAGTAAACAAAAATAAGGGAACAGTGGAAAGGAAAACAAAAGGAAGAAGTTGGTTGAGAGGGGCAAGAATGTCATGTGGAGACAGGGACACGTGTGTGAAAATAGTTGTGATTAGACATACATCTGCAATTTTCTTCATGTATTTGTGTTGTTTGTGTAAGAGATTTTTTTTTTACCGTTGTCTCCTTAAAATCAGACTTGTCATCAATGTCATCCACTTTGTAGGAACCGGACTGATTGAGGTAAGTGTAGTAGTCCAGGCTGGTGATTCCCAAGCTGCTCTTCTGCTCTCCACTGGCTCCTTCTATTAACTGTGAACAAAATACATAAAGTTAATTGAGTTTAGTAAATTTCTAAAAGATAAAACCTTTTACTTTTATTGACCAAGTAGTTGCAGCAGCTAAATGGTAAAATTTCACTCTGGAACAAAAGCAACAGAAAAGCCTCACCTGGTAGAATATGTGGAAACTCCTCTCTCCAGGATTTCGCATCACAACGCGAGACTTCTCCAAAAGAAAGTTTGAAATTTTTCCTCCGTCTGGTTCACCACCGGAGCTGAACTGGATCTCAAAGTACTTTCCCTGATGAATTAGAGCATGGATTTATATTATTTTAATGAATACACTGGGAAGCTGTCATCCTAACACATGTGATCCTGGCACCTGTTCATATTGCTGTGTGTCTAATGATAGTAAAGTACCAATCTTTGACTTTTTTCCAAGACAAGCAAGTAATGTGGATCTTTATCATGTCTAATAAACTGTCCTATATATTTACTTCTTTATTCACTAAAACAACATTTTCTATTATTTAATATAAATGAATAAATATGCCATATATTTGAAAGATGTCACCTTGTTGAAATAAAAACTTACAAATCTGCTTGAGTTGTTGTTCCTTAGTGTTTTGGCATTTCCAAAGGCTTCCAGCAGTGGATTGGATTGCAAGATGATGTCTTTGACGTGCTGCAAAGAGGAACAAAGAGCTGTTAGCGACGTCACACAAGGAGCATATGAACAACAGCTTCTCGCCCTCACTGCCAGCTTACAGTGTCTCTGGAACTTTCCACTCAGACACAAATAAGTCTGTCTGGAGCACATCGTCTGTCCTGTGAGCCACATGAAACTCAGACACACATGATTTCTCAAATATTTCCCCTTCTACTATAAACAGATTTCATTCATGGAAAATGGGAACTTACTGCAATTCATCTTAGAATACAGAATTATGAACATTTAAATAGTCAAGGGATATTCTTGAGTTTGTGGATATTGCTATGGATTGAGCATGTGTTTTGAATGATAATGGGCTACTAGTGGGAATGGGTCTGTCAAGTTCAACTTCATGCAATGATTTGGTGAATAGTTCAGTGTATGATTTCCATGCAAAATTAAAGGAAAGGAACAGCTGTGAAAACTATTGTGTAATGGCTTTTTCTATCTGCCTGAAAATGAGGAAAGTTATGCAATAAACACAAAAACATTTTAAATACCATATACTTTGTAGCCAGCATCAATTACATAAGACCTTATACAATAGTAAAACCATTAATCAGTGCAGCCATCTTAAACATACCCAGCCTGTTGTTCATGTTATTCAACAAGCTGCAGGAGCTCTCACCTGTACTTTGCCTCCGCCTCCTGACACTCTGGAGATGTAGCTCATTATGTACTTAGCTGCCACCGTCTTCCCAGCACCACTCTCTCCACTGAGAAAAAAAACAATTCAAAACATTTTCAGTCTGCATTCTTCCAACCGATAAAGCATTGGTTCCTACACATTTCTGTAGCATTTGTTAGTTTTGTAGAAACGTCTTCTTTTTCATTTTCCATCTTGCTTCACTCTGTTTTGCGCTTTACCTCTCACTTTACCAGGCCATACATATTTTGACACATGTGGTTTGGCAGTGGATAACACTGAAGCCTGTTTTTTTTCTCTGAAGTAGAGTCAGGCTGGTAATGCCTTTGTGAGAAATACAGCTGCAGACTGTTAAAGCTGCCAGCACAGTCATGGGAGCTGCTCAAAAACACACTTATTTTTACTGTTTAATTTATTTCATTTATATACTGTTGCCAACAGTAAATTTAGTAGAATATAGTGTATGCCATTTTCTATTGTTATTACTTCTGAAGTATCAGTTGTAGTATCAAGAAATGCCTGAATAAGGATATGTGTTCCACTATACAATACAATACAAGGCAGAGAATCCTCTTCTTTTTGTTTCAAAATATTCAGTTTTATGCATTGATGGTTATTTCATTGGGGCCAACAAATAAACAACCACCTTTGGGGCTTAACTTCAGATTGTGTATGTATAACATAAATTGAGAAAACTCATTTTTTAGAAATATCTTATAATTCAAAGATCAAGGATTGCAAGTTAACTAAATAATGGCAATTATAATTTTATTTTAGAAACTGAAAATCTGATGATTAAGACAAACCCAGGCAGACTTGCTGAAATTTAAACAATAACAACTTGGGTATAAAAGCTGTCTATAAATGCCAACTATACCAACCTCATACCAAATCTGTTTCCAAATCTTCTTTAAACCCAAATATAAACCAAATAAGCAAATAAGCAAATAGACAATGGATGTAATGTTTGTGAAACTCCAGACATTTACATTGCATAGTGCGAAATATCTGAGGAGAAACAAACGAACAACATGAATATGAACAGGTTTTTATGAAGGGTCATTATCTTGGGCCACATGCTTTAAAACAGATGGACTCTAAAACACTGCTTTGCTGAGGTCAGTCGAGAAAGTCCTGGAAGTCCTTTCTTTCATAAATTATGCTGAATACAGTCATGGTTATTCACATATATGTCTAAAGACCTGCTTAATCAGGTAAACCACTTCCTTTCTTTATTTTGCTCATGTAGCTGATGACCAGTTCAATTCAGCATCTTTGTACTTTTAAACCAACAGTAGAGTGCCTACTAGACAAAGTGCACGGAAAAGTGCTCCATTGATTCAACATGACAAAAAAAAACCAACCACAATGCACCACAAGTTACTGTACTGCAAACTATAACTTGGAACTTTCCTTTTTTGGCATTTTAACTTAAAGAAACTATCTCAAAAAGCTTTTAGCTAACCTGAAAGTAGCAACAATATGAGATAAAAACCAGCTCATAATAATTAAACATTCAACTAGGTAGGCTGTTATTAACAATACAATGACGCATCTCAATAAAGCATTTAAGCTGATAGGGTCAGCTGACCTGAACTATGCTGATAGACCTGTTAGGTGTGTTTCTATGTGTGTTTGACGTTCTATTGTATAAGCAGTAACTTACCTTTGTCAAAAGGGGGAAGTGCTCATGATTTAACCAAAACTCTGTGGTCTAAAGACAAAAAAGCTAATTAATAAATAAGTTTTACCTAATAATGACGCACTGGTTCTCACGGTCAATCATCATATTTCTGTACATGTTATCTGCCAATGCATAGATGTGAGGGGGGTTTTCATATTGAGCCTGAAACATACAAAAGGGTATATTAATTAATAGAGATAGACTGCTATATAAGGAGACATGCTCCCACAAGTCTACCCAGGCAGGTTTTAAATAATCCTTCTTAAACATGGGCACACTAATAAAATCAACAGAACCACATTTAGTTACATTTTAATGGACAATCTAAAAAGGGAAATCACTGTGCTACTTACAGCTCCCTGATACATCTCCACTTCCTTTTCACCAAAATATGGCATCTGCTTGAAAGGGTTTACCGAAATAAGAACAGGACCAATATATGTCTAACAGGATGCTGTGTTAAGAGAATAAAAGCCTTCAAATGCAAACAGTAAAGTCTATAGTAAGTCAATAAATTATGCAATCAAGCAGTATAAAACATCAGTGGGAGTAATGGCTATTGATAGGCAATGTCGTAAATAAGTATGTTCTATGGTTCTGCTGTGCTGATGCTCCAAGGCCAAAATGCAGCTCAAGGCAAATACAACAACTATTGTGGGTGGCCTATAGTGACCTACACAGCACTGGCTGGGCCACCTCATAGCAGCAGCAAAGTTCTGACCAAAATCAAAGGCGTCACTCTGCAGTTGTCAGACCTAGTTAGATGAAACTTAATAAATATGAGCAGGGAGCAGCATAGCAGAAGTTATTATAACAGTTATTACACAGCTGTGTCATTTAAAAAAAAATAGATACATCTTTCACCATATTATTTTGGGGAGGAAATATCTTTTGCTTTTGAATTGTCAGAAAATAATGTTCTCATCACATTGGTGTATATTCTGTACAATGCTTAAATTGCTTTGCAACTTCCAATTTTATTTTCCTAACACCTTTTTGGCAATGGCACTACTGTGAGAGCAAATATGAGTCATGTCTTTGCAAAGTTAGCAGCGAGGGGCTTGTAAGGGGGCTTTCTCCACAGTTTGAGACCTATTACTCATTCTATCATTATGAATGAGCTATTCCAGGAAAAGCACAGATGAAACAGAATTTAGCCATTCCCCATAGAAGCTTGACTTTGAAAGGATACAAAGATGTAGTCGTCCATGTATCGTTTCTTCAGATTGTCCACAATGGCATCCTCGTTGATTTTACTAAGTAGAACCATGTCATCCACTCCGCTGTGTTTGACATTGTGGCTCTGCCAGTGGTACCGGTAGTGGCCCCGGCTCCCCTGCAACAGAACAGAACATCTATTGTTATTTCACTGGAAAAACACAATCAGACTAATCGAGAATCACACAATGAGCACAAATTGATAAGAACTTAATGTATTGTGGCTGAACCGAGGTAATCCAGTTTTATCATAATGCTAACCACGTAGTGCTTTCACGTTATATTTACTTTGGAATATCAAAAGAATATGTTTTTCACAAATGTTTGTGGTAATGCTGTCTCTGCTATCCTCATCTTGACACAGACTTCCTGCTCCCTGTCTGTTTCTGTTTCAGTGCAGTGTGTCTCATCAGAGCTGAGGTCATTTATCATGCGCCATGACTCAGTGCAGTCTGGCTACTGTGGATCAGGGTCACAATGTGCTGCTGTTACAAGAGAGTGTCGTTCTGCTGCATATAAATCTACACATTCCACAAAGCAAAGCAAGCTGTAAGTTAGCAAGGTAGCATTTAAAAGCACTTATCAAACCAATCAAATCAAATAAAAATAAACAAATAAAAATGCCATTTGAGGTAACGTTTGATATTTGGTTATAAAAATTCAATTTCAATATAAATCAGAAGACCAAATCGATTAAGGATCTGAGTGTCTGCAATCTCAACAGCCATAAATAATTACCAGAAGTGTTACTGCACCCTTTTATGAACTCCAAATTACTAACATGAGAACCAGTAAGCTTTTAATATCCTCCTGGTGACTGTACTCTTTATAGCTACTAAATAAAACACTTAAAAAGCAAGGAGTGAGTCTGGAAAACAATTGGATATTTCCCCCTGGAAGATATAAAAATGTTCAATTCTGTGCTTCTGTTATATTCCTCTTAATTGTACATGTGAATGATGCAATATGAAATCATATTACAATAAAACAAATTCTGCACCACTATTTTATGTATAAAAGTGTTTGTCAGTGGCATCCCTTAAAAATGCAGACAAATTACCTCTGCACAGCTTGTTAGGATCAAGTTAGTCAATGTCGAAGCATTCCTTAAGATTTGAAAAAAACTGTCTCAGCCACAGAGAAAGCAATTTAACATGCTATATTTAATCCTTGTAGTTATGTGTGGAATGAAGAGTGTGTCTGAATGGAAATATCAAATATTTGGATCCTTCGAGTATTTATGACTCGGGCAGAGTTTAATGAGGCAGCTCTAATGCATGGTGCAGGGAGGATCCACACAGGAAAAGGAGGCCTGCTTCAGAAATACTGAAGACGTTCTCAAAACACTGAGCTGGGTATGTGGGTTAAAGGACAGCAGCAATCCTGAAGCAACACGTGTTATGTACAAAACAAGTCCTGGATTTTAGGTTTGAAGTGACTCTACTTAAGATGCTGCTTACATGAGTAGATTTGCGTTAGAAGCTATCACAAAGATTCACACACACAAATGGACCCAAGGGGTTTCCTTAACGACTAGAGTCCACAGTGACCATGACAACACCAGCATCAACTTACTTTGCAGAGAGAACAACTGATCCTTGCTCCTTAAACAAGCCTTTATTCCTAACAGGGTCAAAAATGTATTATGAAATTATTGTGAAGCAAGAACAGCAATTGTGTCATCCCTATGCCTACAAGAGATCATTTAGTCCTAAAGAGCCAGGCATGACTTAATCTATTTAGAAGTGACTTATATGTATAAAAAAATAATATTACTACTCAGTTAAAAAACACCCATAACATTACTACAGTAGTCAACATATTTTTTGCTCATGTATGGTTTTGTTATATTAGGCAGCCCCGAAACGTACTACAAGTCCCATTAATATATTATTTAGAAAACAATCCCTCAAAACTTCTTTCTGAAATTTAATCTCAACATACGTTTAAAGAACTAGAGCCCAGTAATGCAAATACCATTGCCATATATGGGGAGCACTAAACAGAATTGTCTCAGGGTACAGGAAATGGCTTGGTTTGATACTGGATCATAAGCAGCACTTTTCCCTCATTTTGTTTCAGGTTCCCCCTTTTCCCTTCTTGCAACAGTGAACAAACTGAAGTCTGTGCCTGCATCAGAGCTGGATAGCCGGATGATAATCATACTAAACTTAACAGGGAATAATTTAAAAGATAAGGAGAAAAAAAACCACACTGTACTCACATACAGGAAGTAACCACTGCAAATGTTCATATAACAAAAAGGTGAGGAAGATAACTTTTACATTTGGCCTCTGGCTGGAATTGATGCCCGCTCCTATGACACACAGATCACTGTATGCTGAAACATACTGCAACTTAATATTTATCAACACCAAATAAGTACAAATAATGAATATTAATATATATTATTTAAACAAGTAAACGTATCAACAACATTTTAGCACAAATAAATAACTAGTCTATACAAGAATAATATTACTGATACCAATATAAGAACATTCATTTTCTCTTGCAGTAGAGTATATGATATGCAAACGTTTGACTTGACAAAGAATTTCTCTCTTCATTGCATTATGACATCTGTGGTCTGACTTTCCTTCTAAGCAATGTGTCCACCCACTGTCTGTTTGCTTAGATTTGCACTATGGCAATGCTCACTCACGGTGTTTAAAGTGCTGACAGAGACATTTATCCCATCCAGGACAAGGGAGGAAAATAAACAATGATGTGATATGAATCTGAGTAGAACTGCAGCATTCACAAAGTCTTTTCAGACTCAATGAAATAGGTGCACTTACTGTAGGTAGGGATTCACTGATCCAGCTTTTTTGATTCCGATATCGATGCAAATTTTATGAGACGTTCTAGGCCAAACATCCAATTAAATTCTCAACCAGGGTATCGGCTAACCCAACACCATGAAACCAATGCCTGATCCAGCAAATGTTTCTGGTTCGGCACCGATTTCTATACAGGTATCTATACAAGTGCATCGGGCAAGAATTTTGTTGTTGTGTGGCTAATATGGATGGATTTCAAACTAAGATACAGACAAAACCTTATTGAGTCTCACTAGGGCTATCTGAAGATGTTTTAAAAAATGCATCAAACTAAATTTTACATTGCCAGTGCATTCTGTGAATGATTCACAACAGCAGATTAAACTGAAAGTAAACACTGAACTCCACGGGACCAATGACAGGCATGAGAAAGGGAGGGATATTTGCATTTAACCATGTAAAGGTCTAATGCACTTTTAACTTTTTAACCATGTGATATCAAATCAAAGACATTCTTATGTGCCACAGTTAAAAGAGAGTTCACTGAGATCACATTGCTACCATGAGGTAGGGCTGAGCACCATCCCTCTCATTTAATGTGCACATAATAAAAAATGCTGTTAATCAACACACAAGTCACCACAACACAATTATGTAGCTATAGAAACAGAGCGCTAATTTGAGGAACATTGCAAAATCTCAAAAACCTTTTGGTCTCTGTCTCATTCAGTACAGGCCAAATAACAAAGAGATGTCAGACAATGTGAAACTTAAACCTCGGGGTTCCAGTCTTGTGTCTTGCATTTCACTTAGAGTAACATAAACCTGGAACAGGTCAAGAGATGTTTGGAAATCTTGTTTTTAAGAGTTTTCAATAATATAAATGTCTTATTATAATAAAAGTTGTAATAAGGGTAACATCATATACAGCCATACTATAGTGTTTGTTTTAATATAAATTTGTTTTAATATCAACTATGTAATAGTAATAGAGAAACAGGGATTCTAGGCTCATGTCTCTCATGTACAGAAGCCAAAGGTCACGTTTAATGGACCAGTACAGTGTTAGCAGGAGAACACTTAATCTATACAAATACAAAATGATTATGTGCATCACCAAGAGAAAAGGTAGCCACTTCCTGGCATTAGACATTCTTATTTCACCTGTACCAAAATTAAAATGCAGAGAGTTCAAGAGAAGTATTTTATGGATGCATTTTGTATTATTGTGCAATAGTCAAGTACAAATAACTAATAGGAAATTTAACATTTTGATGAAGAAGGCAGGCATAAAGGCATCCTACATAATTGTTTTACTCTGGTCTTATCTGTGCTAAATTGGGTCAACTCACAGAAACCTAAAGACATATAGTCCCTGTCTTGCTATTTCACTACTTTTAATGTAAGACGCAGAGGCTAAAATGCTCTAGCATATGACCAACATGATTTGGTCATATGCTAGAACACAGTGTGCGCATAGTGAGCCAGTGACAAGCCTAACGAGTTCCCCAGGTCCATGCAATGATTCTGGTCTCCTGTTAACAGAGAGGACTTGAATTCCTGAGCAAATTTCTGCAGCAGTGATAGGTCTGAAGTGAGGGAAAGATGGGGGTTACTCAGTATGCACCTCCCAAACAGGAGAAGCCCTAATGCAAACCATCTGCTGTCATACACAGCATCTGGCACAGAGGAAACGTCTTAGTGAAGCCAGCGTCTGACACTTCAGACATATTGACAATATCAGAATTGTGTATATAAAAACACACCTAATTTGACTAAATATGAACATAGTACTCAAGAAATGAACAATACACCTTGATATAATTATTGCCCTTTTGTATACAACAAATTGCTTTCGGTAAGTTTATTCTACAAAGAAAAAGAAAGCCACTGTCCTTGTGAACCTGTCCATAAACCATCTCACATTAGGTTACTTTCCTGGGTGTTCCTGTCCATTACAGTTCACTTACATTGTGCAACCTTTGAACATAAAATGTAGTGTGAAGTCGACAACAGACGTAAGCACAGAAAAGTGGGACAGACAGTGATGTTGCCCAAACACACAACTGAATCCGCAAATGTATCCTCAGTAACATAAGTCTAGGTGTGTCTTGCTGCAATAGTGGGTGGCATTCTACTGTGACCAGGAAAAACCAGTCTATGAAAGCCAGATGAACACACACAAGTGACACTTGCTCCCTGTCTCATGTCCCAGGTCAAACCGGTTCTAAACAGAGGGCTATAGGCTATTGATGAGAGCGTCTATTTATACAGTAGATTCCAGCTGGAAGGGAGGCATTTAGGCCTACAGGAAAAATACAGATAATTCTATAATACTGTAGACATTTAATGGAATTACCATTTAGAGTTGACAAAGTCAACTTTTTCATCAAATATAAGTACTGTAAACAAATTAAACCTGTATTTTATAACTTTGGATGAGTTTGATCTATTCTTCTTGATATAAAAAGTCAAAGCCAGCTAGCTATGGACTTTTGATAGGTATTAGAAGTGGACTCGAGGATAGCATACTCACCATCTTCTCCCTTTCTTTTCCTTTCCTTTAGTTACAATGAGTGTTTATTCCGCGTTCAAGAAAAATATTCCCGTTAAAATCCCAACAGTTTGAACGAGCCGCTTCAGTATTGTCCTGCGTCCATCCTGCAGACCCAGCTAAAGACTTCACTGACAGCCCCACGGCGGCGAACAGTGGCCTACAGACGGAGCAGTCCCTCTGATCCGCCACTCAAAAACACAGGAAAGTGCACCAGGCAATCCAATGAAAAGGCTGGAGGACCACACAAACTTTACATATTCATGAGACGGACTGCCGATATGAGCATGCGCAGACCTAACGCGATCTTACCGACGAGTTTCCCTCAACCACTCGGGGCTGTGTAGTTCATGTATTTTGTCTCTACCTAGTGGACGTGGTTAACCATTGCATTTTCTTTTTCTCTTTTCAAGTTCAAGTTATTTGAAACTCTACTTTCTCCACATCTCATCACTTAAGTGTTTTATTTTGATCGATTGGTGATTTATTTTTAATATGGGCTGTAATGAATTACATAGAGAAAGGGCAGGGGAAATCTTAGAACCTTTTGCTGTGAAATTGTATTCAGTCATTATAAATCTGTATATTGGACGGAGGTGGGATTGAGTAGTGTACAAATATAAAATGTTTAGTGTATGATCCAAGCGGGATATTCCCGATTTACCCCGAGGTGCAGAGCAACAGTTGAGCCCGGAAGAAGGGCGGGCCACGGGGACTCGGCTTCGCATAAACATGGCGTTTAATCTAGTTCACTGCGTACGGGGTTTGACTGATTAGTGGAAGTTTAAGGAAGTAACTTTTCAGGACGTCTCAGCTTCATAACAGGTGGAAATAATATGACGTCGAGACACCCAACGAATACCAACTGATAATGGTGTTTTTTCTTCAACCGTTTTGCTGGATTTGATAATTTCTTAGCTCGTTAGCTAACAGGCTAACACACTGACGTCTCCGCATTTACTTCTGTCAACTTTTCAGCTCTTGACTTCTGGACTGCTGCGTGATTCAGGGAGGACAGACACCGGGGCTCGATGAAGATTTTTTTACACAGACATAATGCTCTATATAAGCTGAGGACTGGCAAACTTTTCTGAAGCGATCATTTGATGATTTTCCCAGTTTATTATTAACATCAAGAGGGCGGAAATAAACAATGTTTTCAGCAAAAGCCATAAAGCCAACCTTCAAGTCCTATCTTCCTCCTGTGCAGGTAACTTTTGTTTCCAGTTTCATTGTAGCCGTTTTTTTTATAGTGATCAGAAATATGTCAAGTTATTACTAATTGTAATGGCATTTTTACATGGCTATTTTTGCATGTTATTGTAATTGTGTGCATCATGTGTTGATGATTTAACTTCAATCAATGTTTTATTTATTTGGAACCTTATTTTATAATTTTCACGAGTCTTAAGTTTATTCAGCCAGCTTTGTTCATTTACAACTAGAAACAAGTTAAGCATACACTGTACACGCTAGTA
>KN519885.1:0-10974 GCA_000787155.1 Scartelaos histophorus | reverse complement strand
GCACTACATCACTTTTTTTTAAAGGTCATAGTCAATTCAAGAACATAAAAAAACTAAAACTGCTTAATATAAATATCAAACACAGATTTATGCTCCTGACATTGTAAATATTTGAAAAAGCAACAAAATTTTAAAATGTGCATGTTGAAAATCCTTATACGTCATCGACCCCAATACATCCTTCAACCCTTGACCAGTTTCCTTGTTATAGACTCTAAGGTCAGTGGGTCACATACAAAAAAACGCCAAAAACCTGGACTCATTTTGACTGAAGAAACCCACGCTCCTGGAAACATTTGCAGAACATGAGCGCCAATGGGCCGCTCCACTCTTGTTTTAACTCGTCATCGCTGATCTACACTCGCCGCGTGAATATTAAACATCTCCTTTAACAAGCCAAAAGAGGAGGAAAATGGCTGACAGGAATTAATTTTTTTTCTTTTTTTGATTATGTTTCAAAATTCGCCCAAATCCTACTTTCTCCCTCACACAGCCATAGCTAATCCCAGTTCATGTAATTGTACCTCAGAGTGCTAATAAATACCGTGTTGAATAATTCAGGTGGTGAGTGGGCTGATGATACAAACGGGACTCAAAGTACTCCAATTTGGAAATGGGGGAAAGTGCACTAAATTCGCTGTGATTCGGAATTAATAGAAGTTCCGCGGAGAATGAAGCCACTGGAGCCGGTGCCGTGCGATTACGCCGCCAAAATGAGACTACGGCGTCCGAGCGAAACGTGCTAATGGAAGCTAACAGTCAGGAGGTAAGTGCTATTCAAGAATTAGCGTTAAAGATGCACCGTGTGACTTTTGGGTTGGAAATCCTTCACCTGCTTGTTTTTATGGGTTGTTAATGCTCGGTCTAGAATGTTCAAGGTGGTTTTATGGCGCTGGAATATCAAGAAAAACATTCATTTTCACTTTGCGGGGTCGCCTTTCCACAGATCTGACCTGTGACCTGTAACTTGGCCTGGTTTGGTTTTGTTTAACAGCAGAAATCAGCTCCGTTCCAGGGAAATCAACTCTTTCTGCATTAAATTAAATCAACATTTTTAAGCTTTTATCAGATTATTCATCTTGTTTTGGGATTTTTAAAATATATTTACTAGTTCGGAGACGTCTTAAAAAGATAGTTTGGGGTTTTTTGACATGAATCTGTACGTCGTCCCCGTCACAGTGTGGAGCATAAACACGACTTACCCCGGATAGCCCAGTGAGCTGAGTTCTCGCCCGGTTTTGGTGCTGACGAAAATAGTCCGGCAAGTTGGCTGGGGTCACGTAAATAAAGCCGTTTTCTTCTCAAAACAATATGAGATCAAAAGAGTGATATAAAGCCGTTTTCTTCTCAAAACAATATGAGATCAAAAGAGTGACATAATTGCGTCACAAAACCGTTGTCGATGAAAAAGTCAGACTTCATCATTGCTCGCTGCCATTTTCTCTTCGTTCATGTCACACAAGCTAATATACTTATCGCTCTCTCACGTTAGCTCTCACGTTAGCTATTATGTTAGCTCTCACGTTAGCTCTCACGTTAGCTCTCTCGCGGTGTCATCAGTCTGAGCACATAAACTCTGCCAAACAACTAAAAAAACCATTGGATTCGTGTGCAGCTCTCAGCTCGCAGCAGCGCAGTGATACGGACAGAGCTTTGATTTTTATTATGAGCTTTGATTTTTGTTAGCTCTCACGTTAGCTCTCACGTTAGCTCTCTCGCGGTGTCATCAGTCTGAGCACGTAAACTCTGCCAAACAACTAAAAAAATCATTGGATTCATGTGCGGCTCTCAGCTCGCAGCAGCGCAGTGATACGGACAGAGAGGAAATAACGCCAAGCGATTATGAGCTCTGACTTTTTCAACAATGGTTTTGTGATGCAAATGTATCACTCTTTTAACACATATTGTTTGGTGAACAAACTTGTCGGACTACCAGCACCAAAACCAGGCAAGAACTCAGATTACGGGGACGCCATATAGATTCTTATCAAAAAACCCTGACTATCCCTTTAGTCTAGATGTAGTCAAATGTATCACTCTTTTAACACATTTTGTTTTGTGAACAAACTTGTCGGACTACTTTTGTCAGCACCAAAACTGGGCAAGAACTCAGATTACGAGGACGCCATATAGATTCTTATCAAAAAACCCTGATTATCCCTTTAGTCTAGATGTAGTTTATTTTAAGATAACTTGTCAAGTAAAATGATCTTGCTGCATGGACGGACAATCTCACTACTTTTAAGTCACTTTTTAATAGATTTAAATTTTGTCGTGCAGGGAAGGTTGATGATCAGCTGTAAAGAATAAACTGGGCATGTTTTTTTTGAATTTTGCAAACAACTAAATACACTGGATTGGAAAAATGCGAGAAGGAAACATCACCAGAACAAGAAAACATCTGGAAACTCGAGCGGATCATGTTACCAACAGAACTGATCACGTGGACAAACTGCGGCACATTTTCGGCGAAACAACGGCTCTTTTCAAATCAATCCTGCGCCCATAATGTGGACTGATGAGTGCCTGGAGAGAGTGTGGTGTTCTGGAGTGAGTGAATGAATAAAACAATGATTTTGATAAAGGATGATGATTTTAAGGTGCTGAGAGAACTGGGTGTGAATGAGGATACAGCACTGTTATGATGCTCAGGTCATTATAAAGACATTCGCTTTGTTACTTTTTTTTATGAACTATAACATCAAACTGCTCAGCAACAGGTGGACATAAGCAGTAGAGCTACAGCCTGGAACACGCATCTCCCATGTTAATGTTCATGTAGATTGTGCACTGTCCCTGGCTCTTTAAATAAATAAACTAAACTAAAAGACAAACGTCTGCCATTTGAGATCACGGTAAAAGAAATAAACACATTATGGGAGTCACTGGATTGGAGAAAAACAAGTTCAAATGCTGGATCAGAGACACTGAAAATCAGAAAAAATATGCACGGAGACCATCAACCAAGATGACGGAACCTTCCTCCTTTTACACACCTGGGACACTCTCCTCCGGTGACCACCAGGGGGCAGGAGGTGTGGCCAATCTGAACAACCTGATTGGTCTGTCCAGGTGCCCCCAGGAGGTAACAATACGACAAGCCATAACCGACACCAGTGACACTTCTGGAGATGGTTTAAAGCCCAAACATGCCAACAAATAAATACATCTCCAATAGAGGCTTTGTGTCGTCACGTGACTCCATAACATCGGTAACTACGCCGCCATCGGTAACTACGCCGCCATGACACTGGGCACGCCAGATCAAACATGGAGCTAAGCAGAACGAGTGTGTTCCATCTCTCCACAAATATCCTGAATCTCCAGCCTCAGAAAAGCGACCAGCAGTTACACCAAAGACCAGATCAAGGCTTATGAAATGTATAAAACGTTTGTTTTTCAGGCTCTTTAAATTTTAACAGCTCATAAATTCTTCTTTGCTCCTGTAGCAGCGTCTTGATTCTCCATGATTTCCATCTACAGAAGAATGAGTTCTGTTTGTGTTTCTGTCCAAATCATCGTCACATTTACAGTCTGAGTTTCAGTAGAAATGCTGTTTTCAGACTCACATAGAACCATGTCACTCACCATAGGACCCACGGTTTCTTTATTAACAGCGATGTTTGAATCAATTTTTGTGAGTGGATCTTTCTAACGTTCGCTAGTATCTTTTCTTGTCTAATTCTTTTGAAGTTCGGAGGGTTTGCTGGATCATAAACTGGTGCAGGTTTTCCTGGATGAATGAATGAAATTTCAGTTCAGTAAGTTTGCTTCTTTCATTATATAAGACATTAAATAACCATTCAAAATCTCTTCACATTTCATGTTAGCTTAGCCATAATTCCCGTCTTTTTCTGGATAATTCCCTTGTTTGAGCTCCTGATGAGTCATTTCTAGAGAAACAGTGAAGAAACGAATCGTTTTATCCCTTTCAGAACGACTAGAAACGCCAAATACACAAAACCTGCTCATGGTGATGCTACTGAACTGTCAGTCGCATGACCTGCCCGGTGTCATGGCGGCATAGTTACCGTTGCTATGGGGTCACATGACGGTGCAAAACCTCTATTGTTAAGTTAATGTACAAACGATGACAAAATGAACGTTTCTGGATTATTGGATCTCTTATGTGATAAGGTAACTGTGTTTGAAGGAAATAGGAGTCATTTTTTTGTCCTTACACTGGTATCGGTCAATATCCTCATAATATTTCATCATTCTGAAAACAACATCTCTTTCTCCTCTCACTCCCATCTTTTGTCTTTCCTCCTTTCTTTCTCCATCTGCTGCCTTTTCTCCTCTTTCTCTCCTTTTGCTCATTTCTGCTTCTCTCCTCTTACTCCCTTCTCCTGCCCTTTCTTCGAATTTTTTTCTTTTCTCGCTCCTCTCTCTTGTCTTTCCTCTCCCCACCTTTTCCTTATCCCTCGTTTCTTCTGCCGCCGTTGATCGCCCATGTCTCTGTCAGCTAATTAGGGGCGCCCTGTTCACTAAAGTGCTCTTGCGTTCTGTTTATTTGTGTATCACCGATCGCCCCGAAAATTACACCGACCAAGGGCTTGTCTGAACTTTTAATCTGATCACGGCTGCTTGGCTCCTGCCCTCCTCCTCCTCCTCTTCCTCCTCCTCCTCCTCCTCTTCCTCCTCCTCCTCCTCCTCTTCCTCCCTCTCTCTCTTCCGCCGTGGAGACGAGTCTGTGTCAGTTCTCTCTTAATGAGCCCGGACCATTAGCACAGTTCAGTAGTGAAACAGCGGAGCGAGCAGACAAGCTTCGGTGCGATGCTGCCTGATCTCCGGCCTCTCCCTTGGGACCTCCAGCAGAGAAGCAGGTTGCGAGCGAAAAAAAAAAGAGAAATATAAAAATAAAATGGCCCAGCTGTGCAGAACATGGCTGACATTTGAAAACAACCAGGAGCTAAAATTAACGTTTTGGAGTGTTTGGAGCTAACGCCGCGGCCATGCTCTGTTGTTATTGTGAGTTAAGGCAAAGTTTTAAAGTTTAATATTGGACTAAATAAGTTTTATTCAACTCAGTGAAAGATCTGTGGCTAAGAAAGTGTGACTCGTTTAAAGTTTTCTCAAGAACGGACGGTACAGTAAGTCCAAGTTTCTTCGAGGTCAAATGGGGAGTTGGTTTTTGCAGGTGTCGATGTGGAGCTGAGGTGAAGTAAAACTGACTCAAAGATATATTCAAAGAGGACAGAGTATTTGGGTAAAATACAACTTGGGTACGAAGTATTTTTTACACAAAAAGTGATATTTTAACTATTTGAAAGTTAAATGGGGGTTCTATTTTGCCCTTAATATTGGACTAAATAAGTTTTATTCAACTCAGTGAAAGATCTGTGGCTAAGAAAGTGTGACTCGTTTAAAGTTTTCTCAAGAACGGACGGTACAGTAAGTCCAAGTTTCTTCGAGGTCAAATGGGGAGTTGGTTTTTGCAGGTGTCGATGTGGAGCTGAGGTGAAGTAAAACTGACTCAAAGATATATTCAAAGAGGACAGAGTATTTGGGTAAAATACAACTTGGGTACGAAGTATTTTTTACACAAAAAGTGATATTTTAACTATTTGAAAGTTAAATGGGGGTTCGATTATTTGCCAGAGTTGATATGATTGAAGTTAATTCAACTTTCCTTAGTGTTAATTTAGCACCTCCCACCCACCACTTCAAACTCCCACTAGAAAAGACAAATTTGAATCAGTTTTATACATAATTTCATCTTAAATTAACTAAAAAAGTGTAAAAATAAAACATCTCTGTGGGTTGTTGTTTAGCTAAATCAGGATAACCCAAGTGTGCAAGTGTGATCCGTTTACTCCAAAATGTTCAAAATGTTAAAAATAACTCTTGATTTTGGACTCAGATTGGACTCATATAAGCCCTGAGAAAATCTTAAAATAGATTCCGTGAGAGTCAATTTTAATATTCCACTTTTTGCTGCGTATGAGTTTTTTTTTATGGATTCCGATTGTTCAGAATCTGGAGAAACCGCTGGCTGATCTGATATTTTTGGGTCGATATATAAACCGATTTTGATTATGTTCCTTTCTTTTTAGGTTTTTTTTCCATAGATTTTTTGTCATTTTGTTTTCGTGTAGATATATCAATTACTTGTTTAGATGTTAGATGCAGTAGTGAGATCGCTTTTAGTATAAAGAATAAGTCCAGCGGCAGAAATATCTATTATTGATTGATTAGTTTATTTGGGTCAAAGGTTTATTCTGACATTTTCCACAGTCATATTTAACGTACAAAGGTGCAGACTGAAGCTCGAGCTTATTCTGTCTTTACCCTTTATTCCTCATGACACCATCTCGACACCAGTTCATTCATAAATACAACGAGAGGAAACAATCGGAACAATAAAGTAAAGCTCTACAGCACAAACAAAGTATCATCATTCATGTATCTGCAGAGTTAAACATTTAAACTTCTTTCTGCTGCACGATTTTAGATCTTCGGTACAGTTGTTCCAAAGCTCCACCCCTTTAACAAAAACACACAATTTCACACAATGTCTGATTTTCTGAGCTCATATTTTGGATTTTGAACATTCTCTGTGCTGATTTTGACAAGAGATTGTTGTTAATTGTTGTAAAATGTCAAAGTTTGAAGGTTTATAAATAACACATTGGTTGGTTCATTATACATCGATAATTTTGCTCTTTTTGCCTTTTTTTTGCAAAGTGAAGATTGTTTTTGTATTACTTTTATATGTATTGCTCCAAATTTTAATCCAGTAGGTTATGTGGGGCATTATGGGGGAGTTGTATAGAACATAAAGACTTAATCTACATGTATATATAATTGTGATTACTTTGGATACATTTTATTACACTGAAGGAGTGAGGACGGGCGGAGACGAGCGTTTGCAAAACTGTTGTCTCTTCACAGTCCTAATTGAAGGTAAGTGCAGATTTACTGTGCGTTTTAGAGCGGAGTTTATTCACCGTTTCCCTCGTAAAATTAGCGCACCGGACAGAGCTTTTACCGTAAAGTCATGAGTGTGAGTCGGGCATGTATCTTCTTTGAATCAAAAGTTTTGCTTCCTTTTCCCTCTGCGCACAAGTCTACAAATGACAGAAGCTTTATGTTGACAATATGAAATGATTGATGCGTTGTGTTTCTTGCGGCGCTGCTTCAGTTTGATTTTGTTCATCTCATCTTTATGTCTTTCCTTTGAAAACACCAGATTCTGCGCATTATTTAAATACATTAATGTCAAATTATAAATCAGATGTTACGCCGAGACAATTGGCTCTTTATTACTTTTATACTGTGACAGTGACTTCTCAGAAACTTTCCGGGCTGAACTTCGCCGCTGCTTTGTCCTTGAGGACTCCTCCCACCTCTGAACGAAGGTCGAACAGCGTCGGAGTTCTCGTCTCGGCTTCTGTCTACTTAAAAAACTGCAAGCGAAAGGAGCTGTTAAGCCTGAAAACGACCACTTCATGACATCACACGGGGCAACAAAGTATTATGAGGTTTGGAGATGCAAACAAACGAATAAGAAACATGTGCGAATGGAACAAAACACAATTCCGGGTCTATTTTTGAGAAGCTAACAGCATTGCTAACATGCTAACAGCATCATTTCTTAAAGCTCATCAGAGTCTCCCATTTCCACTTGCCTATTTTAATCACTTTTTTTTCATTTTGAGCACAAATTGACTGCACAAATTTTGACTTTTAAATTAAATCACCAATGCTAACGCTCATGAAACGTGCCACTCGCTGTTGACGTAAAAACAGCCACTTGATGACATCACAAAGTGGAGCAAAGTTTTGGAGATGTAGGCTGACGTGCGAATGAAACGAAACTCAACTCCAGGTGCGTTTCCGGTGTAATTTGCTAAAAGCTCACTGGAGTCAGTTCTGCGTGATGTCGGAGCTTTAAAACCGTGACAGTCGCGGCGGTGGAGCTCGGCCTCACGTCCGGGTGGAGGTCAGAGCGACGCCGCAGGTTTTTGGCTGCGAGCGGATGTTCACAGCTGTTTGGCCGCGCTCCGTACCTTGACTAATGAGTTGTAGATCTGTCCTCCGCTCCTGTCGCTCCCGTCGCTCCCGTCGCTCCCGCCTCGGACCACTCGCCTGTTTCAAAGTGTGTTGTGACTAAAGCGCCACCTGCCCCCCTCAGCTGTCGCCCGCGGCAACTGTGGAACGCTAGCTTAACTCTTCATCAGCGCAGGCTTGATTACAAGGCCCGGCCCCTCTCGTCCTCACAGAATCATCATTTTGGGGGTTTTCTAATCAAGGTTTTCAAGCAGAGCGTCGCGCAGCCGACCAAAGACAATCGACAGTTTCTCGCTGGGTGAATTGTCAGGGAAGGAAAGAAAAGGTTGATGTCTGGTACAAAGACAAGGATGTTCTTTGTCAAAGTGATTATAACATCATTTTATTTCAAGTGTACCTGTTTGAAGTAACATCAATTCACTAGTTCATCTTTTTTTATTAAACTGCGCAGAAAATCACAATTTAAAACGTCTTTTTGCACAGTGCATTTTGATTATTGACTTAATCTAATCAGTATAATGATGATGAAGATGTCGAATACTGTGGAGACATTCCAAGTCCCAGCGGCCAGATGAAGTGTCCATGGGTCAGGCTGTTGTGGTTTCACTGCTGCCAGATCCACAATGTACCCACCCCCTAAGAGACTCCAGCAGGTGCTCAGCCCACAGGAGGGTGACACACAGGAGGGTGACACACAGGAGGGTGACCCACAGGAGGGTGACCCACAGGAGGGTGACCCACAGGAGGGTGACCCACAGGAGGGTGACACACAGGAGGGTGACACACAGGAGGGTGACACACTGGAGGGTGACACACTGGAGGGCTCAGCCTGAGTCGTAGCAGTGTTCACGTTCTTAACACTCATGTTCATTGGACATTTATGAACTTCTCTCGGTCTGACCCTGTCCCAGGGACATGATGCTCTGGGCCCCAGAGCTCCTGGGATCATTTGGGTGCAGAAACTCTTCAGTCACTGTAAGGTGGCAGTTCAAGGGGGAGCGGAGGTGACTCAGGGCCTTGTTCTGAACGCCTCCTGAGATGGATTCAGATCCCAATGGGAGGAGGTCCAAAAAGGACCCAGGACCCTAAGGGGATTTGGTCTCTGGACTGACCTGGGAAAGACTCGTTATCTCCCCCAGAGCTGGAGAACGTGGGTGTGAAATCTCGCCCTGGTTAAAAGTCCTTTAAACAAACAATATACTTTCTCTTATTAAAACTATTGTGTATTTTGTGAAAATTAGTAACACATTTTTTAACTAAAACTTAAAAGAATTATTTGATCAAATTTACTGTAATTAAATAAACATGAACTTTTCCTCTTTTTTTTTTTTTTACCCAACTGACTCTGCATAGAAACCCTACACTATCCAGGTATTGAACTGACAACCTCCTGCCTGCAAACACCTCCACTGTACCACTGTATTAACCTGATTTCCCTGAAGCTTTTATTCGACACATGAGCTCAGAAGTGCTGCGCCTGCGTTTAATCTCCACTCGTTTTATCAAAGGAACAGGACGCCGCTTTCGGTTTGAAGTTATTTTAAGTCTATGGAGCCAGCCCCTTGTGGCCACTGTAAGTATTGCCTCTTTGACCTGATTTCAAACTGCAGCTGATTATTATGCCTTTAGCCTGGCCCTAAACAGCCATTGTGATGTGCCGGTGCGTGTTTGGAAAGCCGTGCGTTCCCCGGGCAGCTGTTCCTGTTTAACTCCTGATAAAGTGCAGTCATATCCCAGATTCCTCCGCTGGGAATGCTGTCAGTAAACATTATTACACCGGCCGTGATACACAATCGCGGGGATCGCTCGTGCATGAGGAGAGATGACACCCCAGTGATGGATAGTGTTAATATCATCTTCAAAAACAACTTTTTTCTGGGTCCAATCTGCGAGGGGAGCAGGCACCAGCGCCGTTCGCCGTCTTCCGGTTAACTCCCATTTATCGGGACATTTGTCAAACTCCATGAGCCTGGATGTATTTTTACCCCTCGATGCTGGATCAAATTTCACATGATCAGATTAAAGAGAAAGTTCTTAAAAAGTGTGTGATCCGAAATGTTCTGCGGCCTCCCCTTCTGCTGCGAGCTGCTGATTAAGGTAATAAGTTTGAATGTAAAATATGAAAAGCTCCATTTCTCATAGACTCCCATTTTTACAGATTTTATATCAGTGGGTTTCAGAATGATGACGGAATTGTGAAACTGTTGCCATAGCGATCGACATTTTTAATTAAATAATAAATCTTTTGAATGGAGGAAAGTTCTTAAATTGTCTCATTATCCCATTCATAAGTTTCAGCTTCTCGTTATATGCTACATTTTTGAGAACTTTTTTCCCTTTTTTTTTAAAAAATTCAAACAAAATTACAACTAAAGATTCAACGATACGATACAAGATACGAAGTATGTCAATAATTAAAAGCAAAGAAAACAAAAGGACAAACAGGTAATCTGGACCAAACCAGACAAATATACAGATAGAACAGACAGGAGAAAGACAGGACCGACAGGAGCGACAGGACCGACAGAACATGTGATGGACAAAACACACAAATAGGACAAAACTGAACATAAACTGGACAAGATGAGCTCCTGAAGTCTCGTCCCACCTCAGACCTGAAGCCCCAAACTTCTTGACATGGACAAACATCTAAATATCCAATAAGTTCTACTGTTCTAGAACCGCTGTTTCAGTCCCGTTTTAATGGTTTTTGAAATTGGACTCGTCCTGACCATCTATGCCTGTCCGTCCATGGGAGTGGATCTCTCCTTCACTGTGGTTCTCCCTGAGGTTTCTCGGTTTTTCCCACTGGGTTTTTTTTTCGAGTTTTTCCTTGCCGAGGAAGGAGGGTCTAAGGACAGGAGATGCTGGGACAATTATCCATCTGCCTACTAGATGTTGGACATTCTGTATTTTGAATTAATAATAATTTGAATTTTATTTATTAATTTAATTATTTTT